>JAYDZE010581209.1:0-11127 GCA_034509125.1 Monilaria moniliformis | reverse complement strand
TTTTGGTCCGTGTGTGTGATACCGTTTGTGACATCACTTATTCGGTGGGTTTACCTATCGAGTAAGGGGTGTTACAGTTATAATCTGTCATGCTCCGAATGAGATGATGCTCAAAGCTATAGGTGGTTCATCAAGCACCAGATAAGATGATGCCTAGAACTTAGTTTAAGTTTTTCAAGCTCCAGACGAGATGGTGCTCACAATTCAAATCTCGTCTTTTAAGCTCCGAATGAGATGATGTTGACAAGTCATTTATAGTCTTTTAATCTCTAGACAAGATGATGCTCATAAATCAGTTTTAATCTTACAAGCTCCAAATGGAATGATGCTTACAAGTCAGTTCAAATCTTTTAAGCTCCGGGTAAGATTATGCTTACAAATTAATTATAGTATTTTAACCTTCAGATGGTGATACTTAGAATTATAACGCTCATAAGTCGATGTGGTATTTCAAAAGTCAAATATGATCTCTTGAGTTCTAGATGACGATCTTGTCTTATAAAATTCAAATAAGATGATGCCCAGATGGCAGATGTGATATTAAATTATTTCTTATCCATCAAATTTTAAAAAAAAGGTGTGCAAAATTAATAAAACTTTTCTATAGTGAGTAACAACAAATGGTGTACATAAATCATTCGTTGTACCCTATGTCAAATTTACATATTTTTTTTATTTTTTGTCTAAAATTTTCAATTCTATATCATTCTTTTTTTTTATAAAACTTTATCAATTGAAAAATTATATAACAAGATATTTCTATTCTCCCAACAAGAAAATAACATTTAATTGACAAAAGTAGTTGAGATTAATAGAATTTGAAAAGTAATACCGGTTTAATTTGATCAAATTAAATTAATTAAAAATAATATGAGACCATTGCATTTGCTATGAGCATAAAAATAATAGAAAGTGATTATAAATCGCGATATAAAATTGAAATAATATTGGTTCGATACTTGAGTAACGAATATCAGTTATATTTTCTGGAGAGACTTGCGCTAATCGTCAAATGTTTGGGGTGGTGGGGGCTTTACTTAATTGGAAATTATTTTGTATGACTTCAAGAACTGTGGAGTAAATAGTTATCTATACTAGAGAATTATTCAAAAATAAAAATAAAAACAAAAATGATTTACCTAATATACCTATGCTAGTTCGACTAGTATAAATCTAAAAATTTAATTTTTATCATTGTTTGTTTGATTGAAATCCGATTTTGTTGATGTGAGAGCAAACTGTAGTACTCGATTTGTTGAGCTTTTAAGCCACAATCATCCATAAGATTTTCAGTTTGGATTGAATCGATCAATTTTGGTTATTTTAGAAGATTCCCATAATAATGTACAAAAGCGTCAAAGAAATGGCATATATGCATTGACTCAAATAATTCATTCAATGAAAAGGTCGGCAAAGTTGCCTCATTTTCCACCCGCCCTTGCCTTTTGGAATCCAACATCCATTCCTATTTTCACTTTTCAAATAATTAAAATTGCAATTCAATTTCTTAGCTCGTACTCTATTCGAGTATGCGTAGTTTAAATAGAGATTTTACTTTCAAACTCTCATTTCCGACAAGTTTAGGATTCGATTTCGTCTCAGTGCGATACAATATATTTTTTCATTTTATGCGGTAATATAGTGATTCCGTCTGTATACAATATAGTAGTATTGTCTACTTGCGGTATATGATATTTTTCACCTTATGTGGTATTGTAAGAAATTATGATTTGCAGTTTAAGTTATAAACGAAATATGAAATAATATTGAAAATTATGGTTTCTCCGGTGACTTATATTAATTTTAATACAAAATATACTCAATTAAAGATTACTGAGAATATTGGATAAGAAGTAGAACGTGATGAAAATGGAGTCAATCTCTTTATATTCTCAGAAATAATAGTTTTTGAGTATTAATGTTGATCACACAATTTACATACATACATACATGCATGCATGATGAAATTACGCATATACATATATATGTATAGTAGTTTCTTGCAACACATTAGTACAATTAATAAGTCTTTATACAGATTTCCGCAAAGAGATAAATATTTGGATGTTACGCTTTTATTTATAAACAATGTATTTTTATAATTTATTTAATTTGCAATTGTAACTTAGTCTAACTTTGAATAAAATTGGCACACAACTGCAAAGAAAATAAAGATACAAGTGCCCAATGTAATTTTATAAATAAAAGTTTAATGATTTTTTGGTTTCTAAGAAGTCCAGGATTTTATTTAGATAATACGAATCAAAGCTTACGTGTTTGTGTATTTGATAAGGTTGGTACATGTTATATGATGAACATGTGTGTGCATATGTGATGGTCAAATACACATACCATGTTGTTAAATGTTGCCGGTATGGTCACTAAATTAGGCATGATAAATATAGAGGGAAACGAATAAGGCAGTTAATGTGTAAGTATCACAGATTTGAGCAAGATCATTTGAGGTTTGAGTTGTAGATAGGAAATATGGATAGCCATGAGCCATCCATCCATCCGTCCATCAATTCCAATTATAATAAAGTAATACATTGATAATAACAAGTCTCCTCTTTTTCGTCGGAAAGTAACATAAACTAATCCAACTCCTTATCTTTTGGTGTTAATTAATGATTTACGTTGCAATTTGTTTAATTTTTTTGGGGGGGTTTATTATTTGCTTGTCTGAATTGGCTTCTTTGCCTTCCATCTGGTGAAAAGGGCCACAACACTTTTGGTCTTTTTTATCATTAATCCTTCAACCACACCAAATTGATTGACTTTCACATCCCCGCCCGCCCCCTTCTCTCTCTCTCTCTCTCTCTCTCTTGTCGTCATCCTTTCTTCATGTAACCTGGATTGAAACAATATTCAGTTGGATATTGCGAAGGTGTGTAGCTCCCCAGCCCCATCAATAGATTAGGTACAATATTAGTAAGACAATATTCATGAATCTCAGTAGATGGGTGACTGGATGCTCCACTTATTTAATTTTGAACTTAAATATTTTTCTGCCTTTATCTTTTTTGTTCATTATTATCTTAATTTTCTCATTTTCTTATTTCATACTTCCTACGTCCACAGTCTATTTGCGACAATTTCTTTTTAACCTGAATATAAAAGATTTGTTATGTTCGTTTATAACAATATACTCCACACAAAATACTAACCTTTCAACTTTTTTTCTCATTATTTATCAAATATATCATTATTAAGCTCACCCTAAAATACTAATTTAATCACAACATATTCTACCAACTTAGTAAATTACATTTTTAACATTCGTGCTAATCAAAATGTGGCAAATAAATTATAGACCAATTAGTACATTCCGTTTAGAATAACTTTTTTCTATCTTTTTTTCTCGTGCTCGCTTTATTTAATTGCATGGATTTTTCTCTCTTTGTTTCTCGTGTTCGCTTTATTTAATTGCATGCATCCTTTGATTACTCTAGATATAATTCTTATGGTATAGACTAATTAAATGGTTCGAACTATGGTGCATTAAAATAAAATTTTAATTATTCTAACTATGGGATCATCATCATGACTTGAGAATTGCAGTCTTGCAGATAACACTGCATCATTGTCATGATGTATACCGGTCAAGTATATAAGTATATCATCCTTAATTAAATTATTATATAATTCCAAAAGAAATAATCAATTATATAAATCATTAACTCTTTTACCAACTGAAATCAAGCTTAAATGAAAGACACGTTAAACATCACTTTACTTAATCGATAAGAAGATTTGTAACTAGAGATATAAGACTCATATCAAAGAGTTTATTGTTTTTATGTTAATACATAGAAGATGCCTGCAAAAAAACATTGCGCTATTTGCTTGGCACAATTTTGCCTTAAAAAAATAATATGATTTCTAATTTTTAAATCCTTATGTTTGTTTGATTTCTAACAATGAAAGTAATAAAAATTCTAAAAATAAGGAAAGTAGTGCAACTTTCTAAAATTCTTATTTTCTATTTTTTTTAAATATTATTTTTTATAGTTTCAGATTTTTTACATATTTAGGTATTTAATATTATTTTTATTATTTTATTAAAGTGCAAAACTATAATAATTACAAAAATTATTGTCGTTATTGTTATTATAGTTATTATTATTATAATTATTATTTTTATTATTATTATTTTATCAATTAATTAATTTAATTAAGAAAATTTTACTTTAATTATAACGTCTATTAGTTAATTGGATTTAACTTATCAATATAAGTTCATAACCCTAGTATTTTTTCTTAATATTTTAAAACACATGATAAATAATCTATCATGAATCGTATTTTTAGAAATCATATTCACAAAAATCATATTCTACAATAACATTACTTTTGCGACAAAAAAGTATAATCGTATGCATTACAAATATTAGATATTGATTAATTAGTTATTGTTAACTCACTTAATTATACCTTCTGTTCTAGATAGTATCGCAAAAATGCTACGAAAACACTTACAAGTTACAAGTATACATTGGTCTTGTGATTTTACAAATTAATATGTTTCGTTTGCAGTTTTTCTAAGAAACGAATCCCCGTTAACAAGATTCAAGAATAAGAAAAAATATTCCCAAGGCTGATTTTGCTTTTCCAAGTGCATTTATTCAGTTCCTATTCTATGTCCCATAGTCGTTCTTCAACCCTATTAAATTTATTATTTAAATACTAAAATATGGTACAAAAATGAAGTTAAATGATAAAATAATTGTAAATCCTAATTGATATTATCATTCTAATTAACAATATCAAATTCATACTAAAAAAAAATGAATTTGAATAAAAAAGGATAGAAGAAAACTTAAAAAAAAAAAGTAGTAGTGGTACTTATAAGTGTGATAAGTGATTTTATTTTAGTTTTCATTTTTGGTTTTGAGTGAATATATAGAAAGAGCATCATTATCGGTGCCGCAAAAACAAGAAAAAAAGGGGCAGCCTAGCTGCGGTTGGGATAATGGCCTTCTCGTTGTGCCGGTGCCGCACAATCAGCCATGGGATGGCGGAACGCGCCGTTGCGGCTGCCGTGAAGCGGCGGTGCTGCAGCGCGCGTCGCCGCCCTTCCGCCGCGAATATATATTTTTCTTTTAGCTGTTTCTTTTCTCTTTTTTTTTTTTTTTGTTTTTTTAATAGTTTGGTATAATTGAAGCCATAATTAACAAAAAAGAGTTCCTTTTTAGCAACAAGTCGATCTCAAAATTTCAAAATCAAATGCAGCACACCATTAACACTTAATTTGCAGCCCAAATGAATGGGCAAGAGAGAGAAACTAAATTACTTAGAAGATGTAATTTAGTAATTTAAATACAGTAATTTTTAGAGTTTAATTTTCTACTATTCGAATTTATAGTCATTTAATTTAATTTTTATATTTTTAATTAATATAATTGTAGAATTCTATTTAAGTAATTTTCATTTTTTTCATTAATATAATGTAGGAATTTAAATTAAGTAATTTTCAAATTTTAATTAAGTACTTTTCAAATTTATATTCATTTAATTTCATTTTACAAATAAGTTAATTAAAATAAATATATATAATTGAAGAATTAAAAAAATGATAAAATGTAAAAATAGAGTTGTAGTTGATTTGAGACTGAATTGTTTGGAGTTGAGATAATAATATTGTAGTTGAAAAATAAAATGCTAACGCGATAACTGAAAATTAAATTGTAGCTGATTTTTTTGACTGAGATAAGAATGGCCTACTGCTGCAAATCATAAGTAAAAGCACTAACAAAAATTGACAAATCTAAAGACTAATTATATCAAGTAAATTAGATGAAACAACAAAATTACTCACGTACGAAATTAAACTAGAAAGTAGAAACCTTCGGTCGTGGCCGAAAGCCCGAAACCAGTAAATACCACGAAAATGTGTGAAGAGGCGAGCTCGAAAATGACCGAAACACCCTAATTTTTTTAGTAAGCATAAATACCCCGCCACAGCCAACTCGTTAATCTCCCAAACCCAACTCCTCCCTCACCATTCCTTCCGCCCCTCAGGGGGCTTTTCCACTTTTTTCTCTCTCTCTCTCTCTCTCTTTCTCTCTCTCCTCACCATTCTCTTCTCTGTCCTCTCCGCAGCCTATATTTTGACGGCCACTATTCACTCCTCCCACTTCTTAATCTCCTCGCTGTTTTAATTTCTCACTCTACACATATACACATATATGCTTCCTACTAGTCAAATTATGGCAGCACCCCCTCCAAAGAAGCGAACCACCAGCCTTCCGCCGAGGAGAGGCCTGGTCAAGGCTCAGATTTTTGAGAGTCTTTCTGGAAATCTCTCCTCCGCCGCCGCAAAAGCCCTCGCCAAAATCAAATGGACCCCTACCACCCCACCCGCCTCCGCCGCCACCTCCGCCGCCACCTCCACGTCAGCCTCTCCGCCGCCGAGCGCCTACACCTCCGACGGCTACACCGATCAGGCCTGATCTCCGATGACGATCCGGTGAATTAGGCTTGTTTTTTCGCTGCTTTTCACCGGATCGAGCGTGCGAAAATCAGCAACCTGTTTTGGTGAACTATGTTAGTATGATTGCGTCTGTGTTTAATTTTGTCTGTTTTAACAGATTTAGTGTTGTTGGAGATAAGATCAGAGCTATTGTGCCTTTTAATCATGGCTTCTGACGACTACTCCGTGTGTGTGTGTGTGTTTATAGCTTTAAATCTGTCCTCTTCCATTATTGTTTCTCAAGTTTTAGATTGGAGATGGTATGTTGGCAATAAGAGGAACTTTTTCTGTATAAACTATCATATACTATGAAATAAAATTCTAGTGTGTTTGTGTTTCTCATTCTCCATTTCATTTTTTGTTTGCTTCTCTTAACTGGATCTGGATTTTAGCATTTCACAATAATTCTCGTCACTTTTAATTTATTGTTTATATTGAAATTGAGTTATTATTTTATTTGGAGTTTTTATTATTTTCGTTGTAGTATAAGAAATATTCTGCAGATCTATTCTGATCCAGGACTAGATTATGATGCGTGACACTTATCCCAAACTAATTGCGACTTTGTTATGTGATGGTACAAATATGGCGAATATGTTGAACCGCCAGCTATTGATGGCTGTCTATTAAAAACTAAAAGTCATGAATCAAATAATTCAATATGTACGGCAGTTAGGTAACTAATAAGACAGTAAAATCCAATATTAATTTTGTTTTTACTCTGCATCAGTATAGTATATATTGAATGTCGTGGGGATATTTGAATCCCATCTTATGTAATCAAGAAATTTCCTTTATCTGGACATGTGGTAAATTTATTTTCTTTTACCAACTTATAGTTAGATACAGTTATAGGAGACATTTGGAGTTCATCTCTCAACTTACTGAAAAAAAAAAAAAAAACAAGATATGAGATGCAACTGAAATTGTATGTGTATGGTGCCATATTTTATAATTGTGGATCCTAGTTGAGGAGAAATTTCATATAATGTTAATATCTGATCACACACGCATGTGTTGATCTTGGGGAACACCGGCGTGTCCCATTTCGGCCCACAGCCGCGCCGGAATAACAACTAATTGATTATTGAATCATATATATGTTTCATTCCAGGAGTTTCTCTAATCTTGAATTTTTAATTTAATCATGGCCGTCATACAACACCCATACAAATGATCAATTATCCTATACAAACCTGACATACTATCACTCATTATTTTTATAATTAATACATGCTATGTCACAATTCACAATAACAACAAAAATAAGAAAACAAAAGAAATAGAAATCCATGACGGCTGCCCCCAAAAGGATCTCATTGTCACCAACCATAATTCATCTGGAAGCAAAAAATAAAATAAAATAATATCAGACATACAATGAATGATGCCATGAAGCATAATACTTGGCACTGACTTTAGAGTCATATTTATTAATGCAACAATTTCATTTGATAAGGTTGGTACATGTTATATGATGAACATGTGTGTGCATATGTGATGGTCAAATACACATACCATGTTGTTAAATGTTGCCGGTATGGTCACTAAATTAGGCATGATAAATATAGAGGGAAACGAATAAGGCAGTTAATGTGTAAGTATCACAGATTTGAGCAAGATCATTTGAGGTTTGAGTTGTAGATAGGAAATATGGATAGCCATGAGCCATCCATCCATCCGTCCATCAATTCCAATTATAATAAAGTAATACATTGATAATAACAAGTCTCCTCTTTTTCGTCGGAAAGTAACATAAACTAATCCAACTCCTTATCTTTTGGTGTTAATTAATGATTTACGTTGCAATTTGTTTAATTTTTTTGGGGGGGTTTATTATTTGCTTGTCTGAATTGGCTTCTTTGCCTTCCATCTGGTGAAAAGGGCCACAACACTTTTGGTCTTTTTTATCATTAATCCTTCAACCACACCAAATTGATTGACTTTCACATCCCCGCCCGCCCCCTTCTCTCTCTCTCTCTCTCTCTCTCTTGTCGTCATCCTTTCTTCATGTAACCTGGATTGAAACAATATTCAGTTGGATATTGCGAAGGTGTGTAGCTCCCCAGCCCCATCAATAGATTAGGTACAATATTAGTAAGACAATATTCATGAATCTCAGTAGATGGGTGACTGGATGCTCCACTTATTTAATTTTGAACTTAAATATTTTTCTGCCTTTATCTTTTTTGTTCATTATTATCTTAATTTTCTCATTTTCTTATTTCATACTTCCTACGTCCACAGTCTATTTGCGACAATTTCTTTTTAACCTGAATATAAAAGATTTGTTATGTTCGTTTATAACAATATACTCCACACAAAATACTAACCTTTCAACTTTTTTTCTCATTATTTATCAAATATATCATTATTAAGCTCACCCTAAAATACTAATTTAATCACAACATATTCTACCAACTTAGTAAATTACATTTTTAACATTCGTGCTAATCAAAATGTGGCAAATAAATTATAGACCAATTAGTACATTCCGTTTAGAATAACTTTTTTCTATCTTTTTTTCTCGTGCTCGCTTTATTTAATTGCATGGATTTTTCTCTCTTTGTTTCTCGTGTTCGCTTTATTTAATTGCATGCATCCTTTGATTACTCTAGATATAATTCTTATGGTATAGACTAATTAAATGGTTCGAACTATGGTGCATTAAAATAAAATTTTAATTATTCTAACTATGGGATCATCATCATGACTTGAGAATTGCAGTCTTGCAGATAACACTGCATCATTGTCATGATGTATACCGGTCAAGTATATAAGTATATCATCCTTAATTAAATTATTATATAATTCCAAAAGAAATAATCAATTATATAAATCATTAACTCTTTTACCAACTGAAATCAAGCTTAAATGAAAGACACGTTAAACATCACTTTACTTAATCGATAAGAAGATTTGTAACTAGAGATATAAGACTCATATCAAAGAGTTTATTGTTTTTATGTTAATACATAGAAGATGCCTGCAAAAAAACATTGCGCTATTTGCTTGGCACAATTTTGCCTTAAAAAAATAATATGATTTCTAATTTTTAAATTCTTATGTTTGTTTGATTTCTAACAATGAAAGTAATAATAATTCTAAAAATAAGGAAAGTAGTGCAACTTTCTAAAATTCTTATTTTCTATTTTTTTTAAATATTGCTTTTTCTAGTTTTAGATTTTTTACATATATAGATATTTAATATTATTTTTATTATTTTATTAAAGTGTAAATTTTAATAATTACAATAATTGTTGTTGTTGTTGTTGTTGTTATTATTATTATTATTATTATTATTATTATTATTATTATTTTATCAATTAATTAATTTAATTAAGAAAATTTTAATTCAATTATAATGTCTATTAGTTAATTGAATTTAACTTGTCAATATAAGTTCAGAATCCTAGTAGTTTTTCTTAATATTTTAAAACACATGATAAATAATCTATCATAAATCGTATTTTTAGGAATCATATTCGCAAAAAAATTATTCTACAATAACATTACTTTTGTGACAAAAAAGTATAATCTTAGGTGTTACAAATATTAGATATTAATTAATTAGTTATTGTTAACTCACTTAATTATACCTTCTGTTCTGGATAAAAATGCTACGAAAACACTTACAAGTTACAATTATACATTGGTCTTGTGATTTTACAAATTAATATGTTTCGTTTGCTGTTTTTCTTGAAGAAACGAATCCCCGTTAACAAGAATAAGAAAAGATATTCCCAAGGCTGATTTTGCTTTTCCAAGTGCATTTATTCAGTTCCTATTCTGTCCCATAGTCGTTCTTCCACCCTAGCTATTAAATTTATTATTTAAATACTAAAATGTAGTACAAAAATGAAATTAAATGATAAAATAATTGTAAATCCTAATTGATATAATCATTCTAATTAACAATATCAAATTCATACTAAAATACAAAAAATGAATTTTAATAAAAATAAGATATAAGAAAACTTAAAAAAATACTAGTAGTAGTGGTACATAAATAAGTGTGATAAGTGATTTTATTTTAGTTTTCGTTTTTTGTTTTGAGTGAATATATAGTAAGAGCACTATTACCGGTGTCGCAAAAATAAGAAAAAGAGGGTAGCCTAGTTGCCGATGGGATAATGGCCTTCTCGTTGTGCCGGTGCCGTGCAATCAACCGTGGGGACAGTAGAAGCGGCAGTCGCAGCAGCGCGCATCGCCGCCCGTCCGCCGCGATTTTTTTTATTTATTTTTAGTTATTTTCTTCTTTTTTTTTGTTTTTTTAATTGTTTGGTATAATTGAAGCCATAATTAATAAAAAGAGTTCCTTTTTAGCAACAAGTTGATCTCAAAATTTCAAGATCAAAACATCACCATGGAAATGCAGCACACCATTAACACTTAATTTGCAGCCCAAGTGTAAGTAAAACTGTAAAAGCACTAACATGAATTGACAAATCTAAAGACGAATTATGTCAAGTAAATTATATGAAACAACGAAAATAACTCACGTACGAAATTAAACTAGAAAGTAGAAACCTTCGGTCGTGTCGTGGCCGAAACTAGGGGTGAGCATTCGGATTTCGCTTCGGATTTTTGCCTAATCCGAACCGATCCGAAAATCCGAAATTTTCTTAAAATTAAATCCGAACCGAACCGAATTA
>JAYDZE010581198.1:0-11129 GCA_034509125.1 Monilaria moniliformis | reverse complement strand
ATAGCATAAATTTGTAAATTGTAATTAAAAGAATTAGAAGACAGAAAATATAAAATTAGGGCGATAGGATTTATTAATCGGTTAGTTACCGGTTATCGGTTATAACCGATAACCGACCGGTTATAACCGATAACCGGTTTCTCTTAAATTCGCGCACCGGAACCGATAACCAGCCGGTTCCGGTTCGGTTATTGGTTAACCCGATACCCGATAACCGATTAAGCACCCCTACTAAAAATTGATTAACACTATGTTGATTTTTCCACTATGATGTATTATATATGCTGATTGTTACTGTTTTCGTATTTTTCGGGATTTTAGGATTATTTTTGGCCCGTAATTCTCGGTAATCAATATCTTAGGTTTTTTTAGTATATCAAAATACCCTTATGCTGAAATGATGAACAAACTATGGTTATTTGTTTTTTTTATTAATTTCGGCCTTAGATTGTGAAATCCAATGGATGATAATCAGTGTTAATTATTTAATTAGCACAAGTATCACCCTAATGTGACCTTGTGGGTGTGGGTGTGTAATCAAATTAGAACAAATTCTTAATGCAGAATTAAGACCAATTTGTAATTGCAGGATTATGAGATCGGATGGATATGAATACGCCGTGTGGCATTGAATCATTATTATTTTATAACCGAAAATGATATTTTTATAATCTAGCAATTATTCTTAATTATTTCCAATAATTCAGAATATAATTGATAAAAGGAAAATAGTTTAGGGTTAAAATGATAATTACCCTAAAATTAAAAGTAGGGTTTTTATTTAAAATAGAGAAATATTCTACTAAAATTAAACAACCACTTGTCTTTGGTAATCTTGAATACACGTTACTTTTCAGTTTTTTTATTATTTTTGGCAAGAAAAGAATTCGTCCACCAAATACTTTTATTTGGAAAGTTTATTTCTAGATGGGTTCAAGCTGCAACAGCCGTGTTGGTAATGGGCCTCGTTGTAAGAATTAAGTATCAGTGGCCCGTAGCCGTAATTTCGTAACTCGAGTGGATCTTAAGCTACGAGGTCTCCCACTGTTTGAAAATTGATATTGGGATTTTGCAGGCATTTAGCAATTAAAACTCACATATAACTAAAATCGAAAAACAAAAATAACAATATAACCCTCTCACACAAGTATTTAGTTAAGTGTACAGTTTGAATATTTTTTTATTATATTTTATTTTAGAAGACTGCACCAAATGTATCAACTAATCTAAATTGCAAATTCGACACGATTTTAACCCAACTTTATATTGATTTTTGGTGCGAATTAAACGTATCCATTTTATCGGATAATAGAATTTTAACTTTTTCTTTTTTTCCTTTTTTTTAAAGAAGATCAATAATGATTCCCCATTAACTTGATTCGCCTTTTTTCCCATGCAAACATATATGTACAAATAATAAAAATATCGGGTATCTCATCCACAAGGACCACAACCACTACTAGATCACTCCTGCCTCACATTCTTTATCTTTCATGGGCCAACCTATAATAATTAATACTATAATGTCATTATTAACTAAAACTGACCAGTTTCAGTGGACTTGAAAGAGATGGATAATGGATTGGGTGGCGACAGGAAACCCAAGTTTAATATTTTAATCATTTGTATAGTTTTACATTTATTTTAAATGTTTTAAATAGTTTGTTAATGTCGCAGTTCAATGTCTTAGACATAACCAATTAAGTAGACCTTGGGAGTTATACGTTTCACTTTGTTCAAAATAATACTTCATCAACAATATTTAACTATTTTGAGATTCCTCATCCAATTAATATTTCAAAATAAAAAAGATAATTTTGTTGACTTGAAACCATCAACTAACGCTAGAAAATCATAGATATTAATTATGAATAATAAATAGTAATAATAAGATGTCAACTAGAGAACTAAATAAAACAATTATTTTGCGCCTTTCTTCGTTGAAATGTAGTACGAAGTACAAAACTTATGATTACCAACCAATATCTCTTACTCAAAGGGGACGGAAATTCACTGTATGTTTTTCCTTTCTTTTTATTTTCATGAAACTTGAGGCTATTTCTCTCAGAATATTTGCTTACTCTATCAATATCTATTTTATTAGCAACGTAAAAAAAAAAAATCAATTTTATCATTGAATATTGATTTTTGAATAATGACATCATTATTAAGTACACGTCGATCAAATAAAATCACCTAAATCGGACCAATTAGGCTTAGTTTAAGTAGCAAAGGTAAGAAGACATCACAAGACTCTTTTTCACGAGAAGTCTTGCGTTTAATCCAGCCTGCATGCAAATATTATTCCCACCTACATACAGAGTAGTGATCCTGCCTACATACAATATAGTATTCTCCCACCTTAGCAGTAATGTAGTAATCCTCCTACATACAATATATTACTTTAATTAATATTATATATATATATCAAAATCATTCATATCAGATTTTTGGGCAGTACTTTCTGTTATTGCTACACAAAAATTTAAATAAACTTAATAAATCATCACTTTGTTACGTTGAAGATCGAAATGATTTTCGTAATTTAACAACAAATCAAAGTCCATTGCTTTAAGTCGTTATTATTCTATTGATTCCACTATAGGGACAAGTGTACTGTTGCGCCGTTGGTACTGCATAAGTTATGTAGTAATGTAATCGACATACAACTAGTACTCCAAAAAGTACAACACCATCCTCACACCCCAATTATACCCTCTTTTTATATACATTATGGTCTTCTCAATTGACCACCACATCCTCGGCGGAACACCACTTCTAAAGCGGCTTCGATGTGGAGACCGACGGCGGAGCTACCACCGTTGTTGGTATCAAAATCAGCTAGTGTTAAGAAAACTGCGCCGATCTTGATACCACCAATGGTGGCGGCGCTGCCGCCATTAATTGCCTCCGAATTTGCATCATAACGCCATCGCCGATTTGTTGATAGCAATTTGAGTATGGCTGCTTACTTTCTCCTTAGTTATCTTCTTCTTTGTTTGGCCAGAGGTGGGTGGGGGCATAAACGTAACTTTCATACTTTAATTTGGTAAAGAAATTTTTGGTGGTTTAATTTCATTCTCTGATTAAATTTTCAGCATAGTCATAACGTTTGGGGTAATTCGAAAATTGTGTAGTTTTTTATAAATATAGATTAGGTTTTGGGCCGAGATTGCAAAGTGCAAAACATCTTTTATATAATTGATTATGGGTGCTCTTTATTATATCAATTTCGTGTATTAGGGCGCTAATTGATACTACTTGCGCTTTTTTTCCTACGACGCAGGGTGCATAAGAAAATTATTTCTTTTCCATTGACTGTATTAGAATAGGCTTGATATGATAAAATGAAAGATAGAATAGAATAATTATTTCTACTTTTATTTATTCCTTTGCTTAGTATAATTTTTTATAAAAATCATCATTTTATTTGATACATTTTTTATAAGAATCATCATTTTATTTGAAATCATAATTTCTATTTGTATGAAAATAATCATTTTCTTCACTAATTATTATATTAGTCAATCCATTCGAATTCTAATTTTTTTTTTAATTTAAGCTTTAACAAAATTACCCATACTTGACAAAAATCTTCTTGGGATGTGCATATTGTAATTCCTGAAATACCTTTTTGTTTTAAATATATATATAGAGACTCTTAAAATAACACTAAAAGAAGTAAATCTTAAAATATAGTCGTCATCACCACCGCAAAGCCTTGCTTCGATCGACAGAAGCACCACAATGTTGTCATCTCGCTGCCTTATACCCATTGCATCTCGTGGGCGCGTGATCGTGAGTGCATTATTGTGGGTACAAATTTGATATATGACATAAAGGGTAACTTAGTAAGAATAAAATAATTGTATTTTACTCATAGGTTTTATTTCTAGCTACCAATCATAGGAAATGAATAAGCCACAATTTAATTTCTTTCTTATTCCTTGTGTATATTAAGTATAAGAATCACACAAGCTAAGGTTTGTCATTCCTTTCTCCCTTCTATTTTATTCATTCCTCATTCCATTCTATAATATCACACATATACTTAGTGGTGTTTGTTCATTTAATTAGTAATTTAAGTTTTTAATTTTTAGTATTTTCTATGCAATTTACTAAATGTATGGGAATTTTATAGAGATGTATTTTCGAGATATATTTATTTGATTCTGATTTATTTCATATTTTTTGTAGGACACAGAAGAATATTTCAAATTATATGAATACTATCTATCAAGTGGTGGGCCAATAATTTTCACATTTAATTGTGACAGATCTTATAGTACACAAAAATGTGAAATAGAAGTTGAAAATAATCATATTTTGAGTGTTTCCTTGCATACTGAAATAAAAACGCACGCAAACATACTACTACGTTCATTGGCAGCAGACAGCTTTTGAAGAACAAACAATGGCGTCTGCTTCAATTTCATGACTCGAAATATCATTATTGTCAATGCTGACTTTGTCAATGAATAACTTCGATTTCTGGATAAAATAAGTCATTCGATATTATTGCTGTTTGTCTTTCTCTTTGTCGGTAAAGATATTTTAGCTAGTAGTGAATTGTCATTTTAACACCAGCTATTTCAATGAAGCAATGATATAAATGAGTGTGGAATGGGAAAGGGACCATTATTTCAGCTAACTCAAGCCATTAAAATATAAATGAAGTGCTACATGGAGTTGACGTTTTGTATCGGAGGCCCTTTTTATTTTTATAGTTATGACGGATGAATTATTGAATAAAAGTTGAAAGGCGAGGATAAAAATAACAAGACATATATGTCATAATGTTAAGAACGAAATAGCGAACGTAGTATATGTAGGGGAGATTAACAATGCGAACAAAATAGGAATGAAATTGGATCTCTTAAAGTCGTGTAAACACTTTCAGATCAAATCAATTGGTCGGTTCTATCCAATTATTTGATCGGATAAAGTTCAGAGTTTCTTAGAAGAAAAGTATGTTGTTGTTTGAGAAACAGAACCAGAATACTTTGAAAAAGACCAAAAAACGGGAATAAAACTGTCCAAACTGCCATGCAGCTGGCCGGGTGATACTCCGCCAGACACACACCCGGCCGGGTGTGACTCTCTGGAGAACATTTCGCTTTGGACCCGGCCGGGTGAGACCCTCTGGACTCCACGCCATTTTGGACTCGGCCAGGTGGACACATGCCACCCTCTCACCCGGCCGGGTGAGACCCTCTGGAATCCACGTCATGTTCGACCCAGCCGGGTGAGTCCCACTGGGTCCCAAATTCGCCCAAAATCATATCCAACAGTATAGGAAAAACTTCAAATGTTTTCGAATTCCGAAAATTGGGACAAGAAGAGGGAGAGCGTATCGAGAGAATACGCGTGAAGTGAGAAAGTGAAGAAACAGACAACAGCGTAAAGAGATAAGAGTAGTGTTAAACTAATTTCTTTTCCATTCCCCATCATCAAAGACTCAACATACATATATAAACTAAAGATCCTAACTAACCTAGATTACAAAAGATATGGAAAAGATCAAAATGCTAAAGGAAAGATACGAAAGATCTTGATACACATGGAACATTATCTCTAATCCTATCTTGCCATGCGGGGCATGCAGGGCCGTCTAACCTCACTGCTCCGCCGCAGGCCCACGGTATCTTTTAGGCCAAATATTCTCCCGTCATTCCTTTGGTTGAGCGGCCCATGCTTGCTTCATTCGTGTGATTGATCTTACAATCTTTATTCATAACATTCCCCATTGGTTCATTTACCACCTTGTCCTCAAGGTGTAAGTTTGGAAAAAATCGTTGCGGCAACGCAAAAAGCGTTGAAGTAGCATCATCGACTGCAACGGACCACTCGACGAGGCCGTGCTCAATACCATTTAACTGTATACTACTCCAAACAGCCAAGGTGCAATTACCATCTACCACCAATGGTGACTTCGCGCGCCTGGCTTCGTGTGCCAATTTTGTGGCGTGTAGCTCATTCGCAAGATCGGTGAGTGTGTGTATCCATATAGCGAGTTTGATGGTGGAGGGCGACGCTAATTCGAGTATGGTAGTTTCCTCCGCATGGAAAACAACAATTGACTGCACTAGGTTAAGTTGTAATTAGGGCGCCATCACAAGAATAGAAGGTGGGGATGGGGATGCCACCACAGGAACATGCTTATCTCGAAATACTTGAGCCGAAGGTCGATTTTCATTACTAACAAATGGAGTGTTTGAGTTATGGTTGTGGTAACGGATTTCCATTAAGAAATCTTTGTCGTTGGCACCAGTTGTATCATTAACATGGAGTTCAAGCATGACATCATTTTTTCCTTGAAGTTAGGCGGGATTTGATGTTGGTGTTATATCAGAAGTAGGGAGCACGAGAACATAGGGGATGCACCTGTTCCAGAATTGTGGAGTCGGTTGGATGTTGTGTGGCGTAGATATATAGCCATAGGCCATGAGAAGTGATTCCAATCGCGAGAAGTGCGAAATGAGGCTTTGCTTCATTTGGACCATAAAGTGTTCGAGGATAGTAAGGCTAGCATCAATGGATGTCGATGAGTTTGACAACAATAAAAGCACCAGTGTTACGAACTAAATAGCGATTTTAGGATATGGAAAGCTTCAAGTGCTTTCGAACTCTAGAGATTGGGACGAATAAGGGAGGAAGCGTATCGAGAGAATACGCATGAGGTGAGAAAGTGAAGAAATGCACCACGGTGTGAAGAGATAAGAATAGTGTTAAACTAATTTCCTTTCCATTCCCCATCATTAAAGACTGAACACATATATAAACTAAAGATCCTAAGTGATGCCCGTTAAAACCGGAATCAAGACCGGCGGTTTTAACCGGAACCGGAACCGCCGAAAATATTTAAACCGAAACCGAAAATTCGTTACCGGCAGTTCGGTTACGGTTTCGAAAAAAAAGAAACCGAAATCTCCGGTTAACCGCCGGTTTTACCCAACATCATCCTCATTTCAACTCATTCCTCTTGTATTAACAAGAACTATCTCTATTTTCAATTTATCTCATCTCCATCTCCATTATCCTTATTCTAACTCATTCCTGTTACATTTACAAGAATTCACAGTTTTCTAAAAACACTTGGTCGAAGACATTTATTGCAGTACTAACAAGCTCAGCAAGTTAGCAACTGCTCCAAATATCCAATTGAATGGGCTTGACCCAGTGTTTTCAGATAATTGGATGCGCTAATACATAATTTCCCTTATTCATTAATCATGCTTCAATACTGTAATTTATTCATTATTGATCTACTTATTGTTTGTAATTTCTAATGTAAATTTCATTTTATAATTGTAATTTGTTTATTTTATTACTTAAAAAGTCTTCAATTTTGTAATTTGTTATATTTGTAGATGCAATGTAACGTATAAATTTTGAATTATCAATAAATAATTGCAATTTTCAAATTTTTTTTTTTTTGTAACTTATGATAATATTATTTGTCTTTGTTACACTTAAATTTGTCTAAGTTGTCTTCGTTAAAAAAGAAAAGAAAAAAAAATGAAAAACCGGCAAACCGGAACCGCCTATTTCCGGTTCAAAACTGGAATTGCCTCTTTGCTTCACAGTTCGGTTACGGTTCCACCCCCCTCGGAACCGGAACCGTGAACGCCCATAATCCTAACTAACCTATATTACAAAAGATATGCAAAATATCAAAATACTAAAGGGAAGATATGAAAGATTTTGATATACACGGAACATTATCTCTAATCCTATCTTGCCATAACCCCATTGCTCCACTACAGGTCCACGGTATCTTCTTGGCCCAAAAATTCTCTCGTCATTTTTTCGGGTGATCAGCCCATACTTGCTTTATTCGTGTGATTGATGTTTCAGTTCTCATTCATAACACATAATTTATACTTCTTACGAAGGTAATTAAGGTTTTTGTTAGAAATCTTCAATTAAATGTAGAATAAGAATACAAATTATATTGGCATAAGTCTTTGTATATTGGGGGTGGACGAAAAAGTGTTAAGAGTTCAAAATAGTAGTTTAATGTTAAATCAGAAGTATATAATTAATTGAAAGAATTGAATAAATTGTACAACATGCTTTCCGAGCAATTTTGTCCAACACCTAAACGTGTTTTCATTTTTAGATTTACATTTAGGTTTAGATTAAAGTACTGATATTTTTTAAAATAAATTATTAATTCTTAAAAATTATCATACTTAATCATTTTATATAACATATAACTTTCATTAGATATTTAATATAACTAATACATTTCATTAGATATTTGATATATTTAATACATAAGTATTAAATATAAATCAGGTCATGTTAGGTATGTCGAATATTCATAAATTTTATATAGAATGTTATATTTGTACCTTTGTTTTATTCACTATAGTCCATAACTCTTATCTAAAAGAATTGAATTTATTAATTTATCTTAGGACAATTGGTCTCTAATATCATGAACTTTGGCCGAATTCTAGATCTTTCTACGAACTTAAAATTTGGTCGTAAAAATTATGAACTTTGTCGTTGCTTGAGATTTCTCACAATCTTCCAAATCGTAACCGATGTGACAAAATTAAAGCTAAAATGGCATTTAAGTGTAACAAAACGACGTTGTTTGGTACTAAAATAAAAGGGCTATTAGTCGCTAATATCACGAACTATGGTTGGATTCCAGATTTTCCCACGAACTTAAAAATTGGTTGTAAAAATTATGAACTTTGTCGTTGTTTGGAATTTCCCACATTTGACGATTCCGGCGAAATCGATTATGACGTGACTTGTTGGATTATATACGTGTCATGATTACTCCTTATGTTGACATTATGCAACATGACATGGATGAAAATAAAATTGATAGACAAAAATAAAATTAAAAGGCAAAAATAAAAAAGAAAAAGACATGTCTCTTTCTTTCTCTCTATATCTCTTCATCTTTTCAAATCCACCGCATCGAATGTTCACCGCCACGTCGGCGTATCTCCTAGTGGCTGCAAGCAAAAGCTCGCCTGCAACATCAGTTGTGACGTTGCTGCACTCGACGCAGATGCAGCGACGAATGGTCGGATTCGAGGCGGATTGAAACATACGGGATTGTGATTTTTGCTGACTTTGTCATTGGATCTTACGGTCGGCGGTGACTGGCGACTGGCGACTGGCGATGGAGAGGGAGTTGGAAAGATGAGGGGAATGAAGATATAAAAATTTAAAAAAATCAAAATAAAAAATTATTAATTTTGAATTGATGAGGTAAACGTTTAGGAGGCATTCCGACTTGTCATTCGATGTTGTTTTGATTTAGTAGATATTTTGACAAGCCACGTAGGAATCGATTCCACCAGAATCCTCAATTGTGAGAAATCTCAAACACGAATAAAGTTCATGATTTTTACGATCAAATTTTAAATTCGTGTGAAAATCTAGAATCCAGGCATAGTTCGTTATATTAAGTGCCAAATTAATGATGATTCATTATATGTCAAATTAAATTCCAAATTTTAACGTCAACAGCCGAAATATGTCTCTCTTATGACTGTGTCGTGCAGACGCTGTAAAACGTCTCCTCTCTACCAAACTTGAGCTGTTTGACCACCACTTGAAAATTTTGTTTTATCATGTTTGATATGATTTAGTATTATAATGGAAAAGGACAACAATCAACGTCTAATTTTAGTAGATCTGGTTGCACCGTATGGAATTACGCGTGATCTCGTCTTCCGCTTGTTTTCTGTTAGCTTCTTTGAAGAAAGATTGCATCCTCTTCAGATCATCTTTCAGCCACTCCACATTTTCCCTCGACACCCCGCAGACATTTAAACTTCTGAATGAGCAGATTGCTCGGCAATTTCACTGCAGATAAGATTGCCACTTCTGTTGATCATTGCTTTTACATATTTAATACTTGATTCCAACCCAGGCCAGTATCCATTCTTATTGGACCATTAGTCAACCCTAAGTATTTCATTTTTTATTCTCAAAATTATTAGCAAATGGCTTACGAAACATGACCCAACACAATAAATTGTGGGACAGCATATTTGATCTGATCTACGAAGCGATCCAATACAATAGACTATGTATATAATAAACAAGTCTAATGTTTAAATTTTTACTATCTTGTAAATCATTTATTAGGGTGAATCGAGCTCGCACATACTTGATAGTTGATAGATGACTGTTCCCTTTTCTTTTTTTTTTTTTTTTTTTAAACCAAGCAAATAATATTAAGGAGAAGTAGTAGCTATAACCAGCCAGAAAATTCATATTTATGTAATTGAGTGCAAGAACGACTAGCTAAATTAGCTCTTACTTCGTACAACGGAACTCGGCCACAAGATGACCAATATTTAAGTTATAATCAATATTTCGAACACTATATAAGTAGATTAATTAGTATAAGAGGCACATTTGGTATGTTCCGATGCATAATATCATCTACAATTAAACTTGAATTAGAATTAATAAATTTAATAAACAATTATTAAACTCTAGTTTAAAATTTTAAAATTCTAATTCTACAAGTTCTTACCATATTATAAATTATAATGGGATCGTCTATCCGGTCCTATCGCTTAGAAATTGAAAACCAAACATTCTAAATAGATTATAAGATCGGATGAAGTCCGCTGGTCATATATTTTACCATTTCATATTTTTTTATTATCCATATTATGTATATTATTGCTCTATGAACACCCATTTTCAATTTTCTAGAAAAAAAAAAGAATTAGAAATTAATTTGGTTGGTGAGCAATAGTACGATCGTAAATGCAAGCGGCCTTTATATGGTGTGGGGCAAATAGTAGTGAATGCCAGTATATGCTATGATATCTAATCTCTAACTAAATGTGAGTGAGTACATATTCTTTTGTTTTCTCTCTACATTTTAGGAAGTATAGCCAAACTTTGACATATAATTAAAACGTCTATATTCCTAATTTCCTGCACTATTAGTAAGAGTGAAATTAATTATTTGCAATTTGTGTATGGACATCGAATAAAATAGGGTTTCAATAAATATATATATAGTTGTAATTAAATCCGAACCAATTTTTATTGCAGAATCGAGAACCAATCTTGATCGTCCATTTCAAAAATCAAACGGTAGATATGCATAACACGTGGCGGCTTTATAATAGCCG
>JAYDZE010581187.1:0-11129 GCA_034509125.1 Monilaria moniliformis | reverse complement strand
TACAATATTATCTAATCTACCAACTTATCTACCAAACAATAGACAAAAAAAAAATTATCTAGCTTGTACAGTAAAAGTCCATTTTACTTAATCTATCTCATCATATCTTAACTTCCCTACCAAACGAGCCCTTACTAAACAAACACCCAATCCAAATCATTTTTTATTACCCTACAAATTTTCGAGAAATATCCACAGGCTACAGCTAAAAGAAATGATCCGTGAACCTCTTGCGTCAACAGCTACAGTGGCTATGGAGGTGACCTTAGACACTTGCCTGTCACGTGCGCGTGAAATATAGTGCTGCGAAAAATACAATTTATTTATTTTAATTTTTTTTTGAATTGTCATATCCAGAATGATAAAGCAATTAGCAGGTAGGTAATGAAAGTAGCTAGAGAGAGAGAGAGAAAAATGTTGCCTTCGCCAGATTCATGTCTCTCGCACTCGACATCTAAAACAAGAAATGCAAAGTACAAAAACAGTTTCACTGATACAACTATTTTGGTGTATCAAAGTTCACGTGCATCTGTTTTCACCACTCCCTATGCCTTTTCCTGATTTTATTTTTAATCTTTCTTTCTACAGTTATTATTTTTGTACCGGATCATATTCATGTCATATAGGACTATGATATTAATACTTACATAGCAGTATCATTTTTTACAAAAATAAAAGACATGTCGAATTATAGTTGTCAAAATCAAAATGGAGTCTCCGTTCATTATGGATTTCAATTTATGAAGCCTGATGGCTGTTAGTCTCACACAAATTAAACTTGTCAGCTAGGCTATATTTAAATGGGTTTTTATTTTTGTAATAATCAACAGCAGTACTAGAAAAAGAAAAGGTATTGTTAAACAAAAGTAAAAAAAAAAAGTAAAATATACAGTCTGGAACCTCTTGCGTCTTCTCTCTAGCTCTGCTTCTTCTCAGTCCTCAACAGGCGTAGACCAACTTTCCTTCATATACAAAAATAAATACGTATTTCGCTTTTATAAGTTCTAATCTAATTTTGGAGGCGTTGTTCATTAACGGTGTCGGACATAGGTGTTGTAGAATATATACCATTTTGCAATGTTTGTATTAAATTTATATTGTCATACTCTGATTTTCTCACTCGTCCTTGTTATGTGTGGGAGTTTCCTTTTCGTTTTTGAAGAAATAACGTACTTAATTAATATATACGCTGCGAGACCATAATAAGGACTGATGTGATTCAATGATTTTCTGAATAAACATGGTAAAAGACATTTGATTACGTGATTATATAGAAAAAATAATTATGATCACCTGAATAAAGGAAATAAATCCTATTAAATGCATGGAAGCATACGTATCGCACGGTTGCCCTGGCCTACACTATTCTATGCATGTCATCTTCTTCTCCATAATATATTTCATGCATTCACTTGTTGTGTCGTATATATGCCTAAAATTGACATTTTGGGCATAAAACACCTCGATTAATTTGACATTCAAGTCTACTTACTCCAATCCACATAACACAAAACAAAAAAATACCAAAACACTAGAACAATAAACGCAACAACGTTTTCTTTCCAACTAATAGATTAAATGTTCAAGTTGTTTAGACAAATTCTTATATATATGTAACTGAGTGTATAAGCCATTTTATATTTCTTCTAAAAAAAAGACACAAAAGGTAAGATGACTGTCATTTTTTTTCCATACAGCAAATATTAATATCGTTGAACATCTAAAAAGGTGACTTTTCCCAGACCAACAAGCACAAAATTGGGTTTCCAAGTGCCAGGAAGGAAAGGCCAAAACGTTTGTGGAGACCCAATACACGCATACACACAGACCCCAACGGCATCCGAGAGATATCTTTTTCCAATTAAAACGGCGTCATATTGATGCCACATCATATTCAACATTCCGCTACTTTTTTCATATTTCAAATGTCAAAATCAATATTAGCCACGTAGTCCTCCAAACTCTGGAAATAATGTCCAAGATTTCTTTGTTAGCCTTGTGATAACGTGTATATATAATTCTAATAATGTACAGTTCGGGGCATTTATATTAAAACGTGGGTATGATGTATCAAACTATAATTTATCCTTCTCATAATGCATGTGATCTATCCTTTTTGCCCCTTCGCTTTTCATGCATTTTTTCCACCACTTTGGATTCGCTTATTCCTCTTTACAGCTCAAAGGGGGGAAGAACCACCAAAATACATGAAAGAAGAGAAGGAAAAGCAGCATGTAAAAGCAAAACTTACTGATGAAACAACACATTCAGACTCCTGCTCCTTTCCTGTTAAGAGCAACGAGAGAGGTGCTGTGCTGGTCAGCCAGCGACGCATCAACAACAAAAAATTTAAGGCTGGGAACCTGCTCTGTTCAAACCTCCAGCACTTGCTTGAACTAATAAGTTGGCCAGTTTTGGGATCAAGTCCTTGAATGACGGCCGATCTTCAGGGTTGCTGCAGAAAGTTCAACAGAACTCAAATCAATTTTTTATTTTTATTTTGGAATGTTGATAGCCAGATGTGAGCTTGATTACCTTGTCCAACATTCCGATATGATGGAAGATATTTGGGGATCAATATTACTTGGAATATCTAATCTGCTATTCATGAAGCCAACAACTCCAACAACCTTAATACACATAAACAAGAAAATAATTGATGGCTAAGAACAGAACGGCATGCCATAATACTACGTTATATCTTGCACGTGGTAGGATTGCTTGGAGCAAAGTTACCTGCAAGGCATTCAGGTCGCTCCATGGAATTAGTTCGGTCATTAGTTCCCACAGGATTACACCGAAGCTGAAGACATCCGACCTGTTAAAAAGGTCAAGAACATATATTATTCAAGGAAAGAGGACCCTTTTTATACCAAGATTCTCATATGAAATAATGCTTATGATTTACTTATTTGTTCATGTACGGTTTACTATGGCCGCTGGTCCTCTTATCCAATATTTCATCTACTAAAGTGTGTTTGGCTGAGCTTATAAGCTCCATGAAACTTTAGAAAATTGTCTGTCAAATAAGCTCCTAAACAACTTATAAGATCTAAAAATAAACTCCAACAACTTATAAGCTCCCTAACAAATAAGTTCATGAACACCATTTTATTTCTTTCATGATTTTATAAGCAACAATCATTTTAGAGAAATATCCGTACTATGTTTTGTTATTGCCATCCTATACCCTTCCCATTTCATTATTCTCTCTAACATATTTCTCTCTCTAATGTATGAGCTCAATTATCCAACCACTTTAGCTGCTTATAAGCTCTTGAGACATTACATCTTATAAGCTCTTGAAACAACATCTTATAAGATATTAGAGCTGATAATATGTCTAAAATAGGCTTAGCCAACTCCCCCCCCCCCCCAAGCAACTGAAAAGGAGCAAATTTGAAACAAATAGAGAATGTCCCATAACAGAATTTTTCATGTTAGCTGCAAAATACACGGTTATGCCGAAGCTAGCTTTTTCGACCAAATGTATTTTTCCTATGTAAGGAAAAACAACCACTTTACTATTAAACCGTGCAACAAAACTTAGCCAATGAGAAGTGGTAATGTTTGATTTATGTCACTCTTTTACGCCCCACCCCCTTATGTCCTATGTAATTGATACCAAAGATTAAGTATATTCAAATACAAAATTATAAATAATTAGTTGGGGGGATTACTTTTCTGTTGAAAGTTCATTTCGGAGGACTTCAGGGGCCATCCACTGAGGCTGCAGTAATTCAGAGAACTCATATCAGACAAAAGTGTGAAGAAAAGCCTAAAGCAAGATAGAGAACTGTCGAATAAGAGGGGGCACAGGCAATTATCTTAACTGTGCCTCTTCCAGATCTCGCTGTTAAGTAAGTTGAATATTTCAGCTTTGATAAGCCGAAGTCGCCAACCTGAAAAGAAGTAATTTTGATTGACTTCTCTAAATACTTTGATGCAGTGAAATGATGTGATCCAATGAAATATTCCTATGAATACCTTGACGTTCCAGCTTTTGTCAACTAGAAGGTTTGAAGATTTCAGGTCTCTATGCACTATTGGTGGATTTCTGTGATGCAAATAATTCATCCCTCTAGCCTGTAACCATGATCAAAGAGAGTGAATAACTTCAACTAGCTATACACATGGTTGCCCCAGAAATACAGAGAAGTTGAGGGAAAATGATCGACTTAAGAACAAACATACCACGTCAAGAGCAATCCTCAGACGACGTCTGATGTCCAGCGGTTGGTTGCTCCTATGTAATGTTTTAAAGAGACTCCCCCTGATCGCATTCATAAGACTCGTGTGGCTATAAATGTTGCATACTTGACAAGGAACAACTCAAGAGCAGATTTAACTCTTAGCTCGACTTACCTGGTCATGTATTCAGTAACAATGGCAATTCTTTCCTCCGTGCATGATGCTCCCATGAACAGCAATACATTTGGATGTCTCAATCTTCTCATAATATCAATCTAAACAACATGGTTAACTTCAAAGTCAGTATTGCATTAGTTACTTAAAACAACTACAGCATGATGTATAATGTAGATACACCTCTTTTTTGTAGTCAAGCAATGTTTCCTCATCATACTGACTACCAGTGTAAACCTTGACTGCAACGTCCTGAAAAAGTATGAAGAAAATAGAATAGTAAGTTTCAGAGACGCGAAAGCTCTTTGTTGTTTGTAGTAATTAGGCTACTAATGTATATGGCTACATACCGATCCATTCCAGATTCCACGATACACAACTGCAAAAGAACCTGAAAGGAAACACTGTTCATCAAAATCAATAAAACGCTAATCAAGAAATCAGATATATATCACTTCAATTCTGGCCTGCTGATATGTGTCTCAGTGTTGCATTGAACACATAAGCTTCTAACACAATTTCTTTAAACATTACCTTGCCCAATTTCCTCTTTGAGCTGTAGATCCTCCCATTGAATTGCAGAACTAACGACCAGAGGATGATCATTTTCACCTTTGCTCGATGAGCTTCCATGTCCACTGCCACAACTCTCGGCCGAACCTGGATTCTTTTGAGGATCCGACTGCCCATTAGATGCATCTTCCGAATTCAGTGACTTTGTATTTGGAGAGTTGGCTGCGGACTTGTTTCCATCTGATTGGAAGCTTGTTCCAGGCAACTGATCAGCATGTCTATGTACTTCAAAATACCCCTGATATGCACCTGGAAAGGCTTCGCCTGAGGGACTCTCGTTATCAAAGAAAGGATTCCTATGCATATTTGTTTGTTTTCTTTTTGCAACATCAGAAGTTCCTTTCATAGCATCCACTGCGTTATTGCTGGCATCAAGACTACGGAAATGAGAAGCACTCTGCATCGAATATCTTGGTGAACATGTCCCATTTGCTGCTTCTTTCCTCCTAGAATTATCTTCCAAACCATTTTGTTGTATTCTCTCGTCCACAACTCTTTCCAAGTTGCTGCTTGCTCCTATATGCAACTTCTCTAAGATTTTTACTGCCTGCAGTTTACGACACACGAACTTATTGGAAATTTACAATACAGTTCACATGCAACCACTGAGCAAGCTCCTAAGTTAATATTACATAAGATTGAACAAACCAGATTATCGTTATATAAAATCCATTCACAAAATCAATTAAAGCATGAGTTATCAGAAGGCCTCAAATTGAGCTTGACGATATTGCACTATATTGCTATAACTGAAAGATGTAATAGCAGTTATAAGGCAGAGAGGAGAAGCTAATGTTGCCAATGGACAAGGTCGGACAGTAGGCAAAATGTTAGGAAAAATGGAGCATAGAGTATACAATTTTTGAAGGCTGAGAAAGTTCAGATGCTGTTTCTTCCTTTTCAAAGCATGATCCTTCATTTCTACTCCTCCCTATGGGCAACCCGAAAGCACCCTTAGCAATCTGCAAATAGTTCTCAGTTTACGTTCCCTCTTAATAAATCGATACCACCTGCTTAACTAATACTCACAGGGGCTCTTGGTGGTCTATCTGCTCGTGTGTCGTGACTTTCTGCTTCAGCTTCCTCGCCGTCTCTTGCACTTCGACATGTATCAGAGGGGGAGGGAACATTCCCTCGTGTCCGAGATAAAACTTTTGAGGCCTGACCAATTATCAGAAAAGTCTAATGTATACGAAAAGGAGGACAAAACATGAGGCAGAAAGACACATAGGGACATAATGTAAGCACCAAATTCGAAACAGAAGATGCAAGGTGGGGCACTCCTGCAATTTGTGGCCGCTGATGCCATGGGATGTTCTTCAAATTTATTCTAGGAAATTTAGATTGTTCATTAGCATTATCTTGACGTGTTCTCATATTTCCCGAGTTTGTCTTATTAAACACAGCAGCATCACTTGATACAGTAACTATTCCGGCAAGCTCACCATCCTCATAAAGTGGGCTCAGTGTAACTAGTGCGATGAAAATTTGACCAGATCGCTTCCTGAGAGGGAGTTGCCCTGACCATGATTCTCCAATTCTCATCCTCTCCATGATTGCCAGAACTAAATTATGATGTTCTTCATCAAAAAGCAGTTCAACAGCTCCCTCTCCTAATACTTCATAGTCTTTGTACCCAAACAGTTTTTCGGCAGCGCAATTCCTGCAACATGAGATTTTTCCCCCTTATTCTATGCAATATGTGCAGCAAATGCCTGTACTCTTTATTAGCATAAGAATGTTGGAGGTTTACAGATTCAATAATTAGAACAATGAGTAAATATTTTCCAACCTATTCCAGTTTTAGATGATTTTGGGTGATTAGCTGAACATGTTCCATATACTCAAATTTCAACGAATTCAAACAACAGTAGTATATAGTTTTTCTACCATGAGAAGACATAAATAGTGATACTAAACCATATTAATTGCTGCTACTATAAACCAAAACCAAGGCTGCAGATTTCTTAGATACAAGATCCAAGTTCTTATACTTCACATAAAAAATCAATGGCCCAAAGGGTCATACTAACAATATTAAGGCACGAAATATTCTGCTCAACATTAAATGATCTTTATTTCCTAACAAAACAACACCTGCATAACCAAAATGCACAAAAACATTCCAACCAGATTTGACCTAATTCAAACCAACTTCATCGTGCAACAACCAATTAGCCGTATTTAACAAACTAAAACCAACAAATCAAATCAAATCAACAATCAACTTCAACAGACATTCATTTGAAAATTTTCATCGAATTGAATCAACTAGCGAGACTAAAAAATAGTACCAATAGATGATCTCGCCGGAACCAACTCTGCTGACGTGGAGTGCATGACCCATGTACTCCAACACCCTCCTGTACGGGCTCACAGCGAAGTAGGCCCCCGGCATGTCGCCCCAGCCGGGATACCGCCTCGCGCCGCCGGAATCCGACGCCGCCTCCCTCTCTCTAGCGGCGCCGCCGCTAGACTTCTCATGCACGACAACTTGGAACTGCTCCTTGAGCTTCTCGTGGCTCGCCTCCAGGCTCTCGAAGCGATCCAATAGAGCACTGAGGAATCTCTCCGATGACTTGCCTCCGCCGTCCATGGCGGTATTGGGTGGTGGCGCAAAAAGTGCATATGCGTTGGGGGGGAGATCGGCTCAAGGTTTTTGTAGAAGAAAACTATTCAGTATTTAATTTTAAAATATAAAAGGGGGTATTATTTCTAATTTTAAATTTCGCATACGTCGTGGGGCAAACCGGTTTCCGGCACGTGGCTTCTGCCGCCTTATTACAGCAAGGACCCTATTCAAATGAACGGCCTTCAAGCATTTCGCGGGCGGATCGGAACCGACCCGATTAGGCATCTTGGTAACTGAGACCTTGGACTTTCTTCAAATGGCAGATGAATAAGGTTTTTAATTACTTACTTTTGACATTTTTATTGCATTATTTGACACGTATGAACAAGTAGATAAGGTTGAATTTGCCATATATGTATGTCCATATTTTAAAACTTAAATCTATAATACTTCCTTAACAAAATTAGTTTTATTCCGAACAATGCATGAGCTTTTAATTTGCTTTATTTTTTCAATTGAAAATTAATTATTTGATATAAAGAATAGTCTAATTATAGTACTATTTAATAATATAAATGTGCATAATAATTTAAATATAGAACAAAAAGTTTATGTATTCAGTACGTCTAGAAAAAAAATGTACGTACCACCATTCAAATTAAAATATTTATATTTTTCACAAGTGCTCGACATATTCAATAACAACAAATTAATAGGATTCAGGGTTTAGAAAGAGAGAGAGGGAGAGAGAATTTGTTGGCATATAAATTGCAACAATTGTAGGGGAGTGCAAATTACAAGTCATAATTGAATTTATTTATTAAAATCAACACGTTATCACATTATACACACTATTGTCCAAATATTTAGACGTGTATGACCTTCAACAAAAAATCATCATATTAGTGAAACTTAAATTGGTTGCTATAAATTTAATTGTGCGTTCATATTAAATTGTCATCTCAATGCATTCATGTTATATAAATTTATATTTAATTTACATATGTTTATCTTTTTTTTATAATTTTCAATATTTCTTTCTTCTTTTCTTATTAATGATATTTTGAATTTTAAATTATGTGACCCTGTTTATTTTATATATTTTTTTTATGTGGAAGACCAAAAATATAGTTACAAATTCTAGAGGGTGATTGATATGGTGAGATGAAATAAGAATGAAATATTTATTCATGTGCATATTTCAATTCCTATGATTAATAGTATATCTTTTCAGTGAGAATCTTCATTCCGGTGATGTGAGAATAATCATTTCATCCACAATTCGTGGGTTTACTATTTCGTTGAGCCAAATCAAACACTATGGTATTTCTATTTATAATTATGCACAACTATCATTTATATTTAGAAGATTTTTTAGATAGTATGAAGAATTATTAATATTGTTGTTAGTTAATTTTAAAATAAATATTTTTAGCTTTGTCAAAGAATTAATATAATATGAAAAATTAAAACTATGTGTCTATTAAAATTTTAAATAATAATTTTCTTGTGATTATTTAATAAATATATTTATTATAATTGGAGAATATATTATTTCCTGTCATTTAAAAAAAATGTTAAATTGCTCAAAATTTATATTTTTATTTAAAATTATTGATGCAAAATAAAATTAACAAAATTGTTCACAATAATAATAAAAACATTATAATTTACTAAATAAAATTAGAAGAAATTTCTCAATTTTGTGTTTATTTATATTTTTTACTAAATATTTTTTACTATAAATTAATTTCAATATGTGAAACTATGTTTAGTAAATCTAATTTTATACGAAATTTTACTGAAATGAATTAATAATTATTATTAAAATTTATATTTTTATATCATTTAAAAATTTATGTCATCTGGGCCAATTTTTTAACAATATTTTTAATAGATGTCTTTGTCCAATAAACAAATCAATTAGTTTTAACTTTAAAACAATGGTCCATATTTTTCCTCCAAAATAATATTTTAGTAAATATATCTACAATGGAGCAAGACGATGTTTGACTTCAATTTTTTTTCTTTTATTTTCGTTTTTTCTTCCCATTTTTCCTGTATTTTTAAAAAATCATATATTTTAACAAATGATAAAATATTTAATATACATATCAAAATGTAAACCATGATAAAAGCTTTAATATGATATATGATTTGTGAAAAATAGATTGTAGATTTTAAAGGTATTGTCATTTAAAATTCGAAGTTGGTTTTGAAATAAACTTTAAAATTAGTTTTTACAAATTTCATCCCAATTGATGGCCCTAATGACTCTAACAATAGTATCATAAAATGATAAATATAATAATCCAAATTAGATTCACTTACTAATCTTTATCCGAAATGCAAAAAGGTTCATGTGATGATGTGACAATGTATGTGATATGGCTATATTATTACTGGGGTACTAAACCAACAAATCGTTTCCGATAATGTATCCAATCGGTTTCTTTACGCTTTGCAACCATAGAATTTGCTATATAGAGAATCTTTTTTTGTGACATTTTTACTTTAATAGATCATTCATATATATCAATCTGTTTAATAGGTTCGTTTTTTCCCAAAAAGTTCAATAATATAAAATGAATGGAAAATGTATTGAAGTCCGAACAATCGAATAAAGAAATGTAGCCATAGTCCGCATATAAGTTTGTAACGGATAGAGTCGAATTGAATAGTAACAAGCTGAAGTTCGGCTATTCATACATAACTTAACAAATACGTTAAGAAAGTATAAAGTATTAAAAGTACGTCCTAAATAAAGCAATGGAAACAATATTTTCAAATGATTAAATTTGTAGCGGATAGCGTCGAATTGGATACTAACAAACTGAAGTTCGGCTACTCATACATAACTTAACAAATACGTTAAGAAAGTATAAAGTATTAAAAATACGTCCTAAATAAAGCAAAAGAAACAATATTTTCAAATGATTAAATTTATAGAGGAAATAGTCGAATTGAATACTAACAAGTTCAAGTTCGGCTACTCATACGTAACTTAATAAATACATAAAAAAAGTATAAAGTATTATAAGCATGATCCAAATAAAGCAATAGAAACAATATTTTAAAATAATTAAGTCCATACCTTTTCTATAAGGACAGGTTCCTAGTTTCTATAATTCTATTAATAGATGCAACTTGAATAAATTTTATTTATAATCCGGAGCTCATATACATATCACTAAAAGGCTAATTCAGTCTTTATTGTCATAATTACTAGAAGATGAAACACTTTTTTATTTTATTACGTTCATTCTCCTTCCTGCCAGAACGAATAAAAATTAACAAAGATCATATCTTTTTTTTTTTTTTTTTTTGAGATAACACAGATCACATGGTTTTTGCTATAATTTTATGTTGTTTTCTGCTTCTTGTTTCTCGTACTTTGAAAGGGGTGCTACTCTTTATTATAAACTTTTTCCAAATTGTATTTCTTCTAAGAATTTACTTCAAGAGACTATAAGGGTCAACTCGTAATTTTTATTTGTATAGTACCTCTGAATCAGTGGCGGATCCGGGGGGGCCGGAGGGGACGGCGGGGGGGGGGGGGGGGGGGGGGGGGGGGGGGGGGGGGGGGGGGGGGGGGGGGGGGGGGGGGGGGGGGGGGGGG
>JAYDZE010581186.1:0-29416 GCA_034509125.1 Monilaria moniliformis | reverse complement strand
TTGCGTCTTCCCCATATGCGGAAACTAAAAAAAAAAGTTCCCATACTGGGAACTTAAATCCTATAATATACCATAACCAGAAAAAAGCCAATAGCTAGAGACCTTCAGCAACACTACAGAGTAAACACTATCTCAACAAGTAAAATTTTCCAACCATGCTTTTTTCTACTTAACCACTACAGCAACACTACAGAGTAAACACATTAAACCAGCACGAGATATACAAGATTTAACACACCTTTACTCGAAGAAGCATCAGATATTGATAGCTTCCCGAAGTCGATCAACGGCCGCTTAACTGGCCTCTCGTTGATTTCCAGCCCTAATTAAGGAAAAAAAGAGAGCTCAAAATTCAAGTTAATAAGCTTAGAGAACACAAAGAAACAAAAAACTTCAACACAACCACTCACAAAAAGCATCGAGCGCAAACTGTGAAACTTTTCGCTTAACCCTAACAATCACCGGCTTTTCGGCAGTGGACGGAGCGGAGGAATAACTCTCCGCCATTAGTGACGGATTCGATCAATTTCGTGAATTAGGGGTTAGGGTTCCCGATTTCAATCTCCACGTATTTGCGGGAGAATTCGACTACAATTTTGAAATTTATTTATTGCCAATATATAGGATGGCTATGTCACGCGACCTCCACGTGCGATTTGTCATTACTATTTTGTTATTTATTTATTTGTTTATTTGTTTTCATTTATATATTATCTTTTCATGAAGAAAATCGATTTGTTTTTATTTTATTTTTTTCAATTTTTTTATTTTTATTTTTAAAACAAAAGTTCGATTTAGAATACATTGTTCGATTGGATATATCCATCAACATTTATACGTAAAAACCTTATAAATGAATCTATTGTGTTATGAATAATAAAAAATCAAATTGCTCAACAATAGTTCGATTATCACATACTCTCTTCGTTTTATTCGAAGTGTCTTACTTTTCTTTTTAAATCGTCTCATTTCAACTTTCAAGTGTTCCTTTCGAGTTTAGGCAACAATATTTTACAATTTTTACAATTTTAAAGGCAACAATATTTTACAAAAATAAATCTACTATTGAACAATTCGAGTTTGTCTAATCGTGTAATCCTTCAAATATTCAAGATTGTATGTACTGTCAATCTGATCTATCACCCAATGTAAACGCCCCTAAGCGTGGCCCCTGAGAATCAGTTGATCATTAGCCGGACAACGTTAATTCAAGAAACATTCCGTTCAAACCTTAATTAGAGGCTAGGCCGCCATCCTCCTTCGACTCCCAAGCTTCTCGTGCCACGACTTCCAAGCGACTCTCACGTCGTCTAGTTGGGATTCCGGGATACCGGTGTTTGCATCTAACAACGGCACCCATTCTTTCCAAGGGGAGTGTGAAGGGTCTAAAAACTTAGACATCTGAGGCAACATCACCGAACGATAGAAATCATCGACTGATTTGAGGATCTCCTCCGATTCGGCCAATGCCTTCATCTCCGGCCTCTTTTGATTGCCCGGTCTGTTTCGGATTGCAAAGCTATTGCTCCTCAAAAACAGACCTTCAGACGGGGCAAGAGGCAAGACGATCCTCGAGAACTTGGACAACGATATACTCAGTATGTCTCTTGGCAGCAACTCGCGTTTCACAGCTATTGCAGTCCCTACCATTTTGCGTATCTGATCATGTGTATGGTAAGAACACGTCGAGCACAAGGTTATAGAACGAAATGAACAGAAATGAAAATACGGAAGATCTTTACCTGATGCAGCATGAATGACTCTCCACAGATGGAGATTTCAACGAAGCTAGCACCAGACAACTGCTCCAATTCGCCACAGCAGCACTGGAAGATCTTTCTGAAATGTGATGCTCCAATCCTGTCATTCTCATCAGGTTCGTCTAGCCACCGAGCAAGTACAGGTACAGCGATATTTCCCTGTTCCTTCAAGGTGTCCTCGTCTCCATCCGTGTTCCTCTCTGAGATGGAGAGGAGAGAGTCGTGCTCCCTTTCCCCAGAATTTGTGGCGGAGGATTCATCAGCTCCGCTGATATCTTCTTCATCACTTCCCTCCGAGTCAGAGCCACTCTGTGCAGGTGATAACTTGGCTATCTTTGATGGAGAATTCTTTACAGAGGCTCCATGACGAGAGCGTTTTCTATATTTAGATCGAACAGTATAATTGTGAAAAGGATGGTCTCCCTGAAACAACAAAAAGAGTGGCACAAACTCATTGACCAAAACGACACTTTCATTTCTTTCTTCACATGATAGAGAATCCCCAAAGTTGCGCGAATCAACTTAGGTATAACCACAAATATATAAGTTCTAAATCACAATTCAAGAAGAAGATCCATATTGTAAGTAAATAGAATGAAATTTCTTTGAACAATTATGAGGAGCTCTAGACATACAAAATTACTGCAAGGAATCAATCTCTCGACTGCCTCAAAGCATAAGATGGTAATTATGAATATCCGAATAACTCTATCAGCAGAAAACCAAACATCTAAAATGCATTAGATTTACCTCAAAAGCGTTCAGTATATTATTAAAATCTGACACGTGATGATGGATTTCACCACCTGTAGAACTATCTTTTACTCCAATAACTTCAGCCGGGAGAAGATACGAATACTTGCGAATGTTACATTCTCTTCGGGCATCAAAACTCCTGAATGGTCGGGTAACATTTAAAGATTAAAAAGGGAACCAGAAACGTAGAAACAGTCCATTATTATTGCAAGATAAGATCTAACCGGAGGTGGGGAAGCACAGAGAATAATTGAATAGCAGCCCCAAGAATATTTGTAAAAAGCATTATTCAACTATTATTCTCTCTCTTTCAGCATGGAGAGATGGAGAAAGAAAGAGAGAGAGGACAACAAAACTACAATATCCTTATAGCGAATTCTCTACCTTTGTGAAGGTAAGATGCTGAAAACTCTTATGTTTTCGGGAAGATGGGAATTAACATATCTGGCAAGAGCAACGCCATTTGGATCATTGTTCCAAGCAAATTCTGGAATCTCCATTTTAAAAGCAATCATGGTTGCCAGCGAATGAACCTGAATGCACAAAGGTTACAGAATCTGGCGAAGCAAGTGCACAAATGAACGTGCCAAAAACCTATCTTAGAAAGAATAACCTACAATAGTGACTTAAGCTTACCCCTTTATCAGTCCTGCTACTTCTCGCCCAGCGAATTTTGCTCAAATCCCCAAAGTTGCTCTCTCTAATTCCGCCAACTTTAAAAATAGCCTTTTCTAGTTCACCTTCAATGGCTACATAACAAGATCACAAGGCTTTAGTGATTTTTTTTTACTTTCTACATCGAGTAGTGTCAAATTCATACAGCCAATAGTTTTTGTTGTGGTTGGAGAACCAGAGAATTCATAGAAATAAGCATCTCTTCATGCCAACAGATTATAATCAAATTCGTCACTCCACTTGAAACAAAATTCAGTGAGCCCTTTTCTGTGTCAATATGGTAACATACATAACTTTCAAAACCGTGGCATCTACTGAGCAAACAAGTCATACGAGAATTTGTTCGATATTGAGTGCAACGAGCAACCAAAGATAATGGCTTTTCCGAAACACAAAAGGAGCAAAGATAGGCAAAAATGATAATGATCGGTGTTTTATCTGTATCAAACAAACGCATATAAACCATAAAATAAAGCAAAATCTTTCAGCAAACACAACAGCATTTTCTCCCAATATTGGAGGAAGAAACAAGTTCTATTACCCTTTAAAACAAGAAAACACATTAGCATATTCCAAAATCACAACACAGAAATGAACATCACATCATTGAATCCTTCAATTATGAGGTCTCAACACACCATATTTAAAAAGCAAATATTTCCCCAAAATAGTAACAATCAACAAAAATAAAAGAAAGGAAACAACAAAAAATCAAAGAAATACAAAAGAAGAAAGAGAAGCATCTCACTTGATATATCAGGCTCATTCCTCTGAATTTGCAATCCTGCCACAGCATTAGCACAAAACCCATCAAAACCCGAAAATCAGAAACAGAGAGCTCAACAAGAACACAATGAACAAATATAAACTAGAATGACAGAAAACACACACACACACACACAGACCTCTGTAATCGGACCCCACGTAGCCAACGCGCATAACCACTTTCTTCTTGCGAATAGATTCCCATTTTGGGGCTGTCTCCGACGACCCAACTTCTGCGTCGGCAGCGGCGGAGGTGGAAAAGCTGAAACATGTAACTCTGAGGGGCTTGAAACCGTAGGAGTTTGGCGAGCAGCCTCTTGATAATAGCGATGTAATCCACGGTGGAGAAAAGGGGTTTCGTAGCAAGGAAACCGCCATTGCTACTGAAACTGTGGAGAGATTAAACGAGTATGAGTGTGAGTGAAGTTCTAGACGCCATTGTTGTTTACTCGATCGAGCTATCTCTTTCTCTAACCTTTCAGAAAACGTTTTACCAAATTCGATTTTGTAATATTGTTTATTGGGCTCGAACCCAATCTCGAACAATTGTAATCAAAGTAAATTGGGCTACTGAGAATTCAAATTTGATTGAGAAGCCCATGCCAACTTCTTTTTGCCCTTTAGAGAACACATCAGATTTTTAATAAAAAAATTCAATCAAATTTGTACTTTACCACGATAGCAGTCGTCGTGGAGAGAGAGGAAAAAAAAAACTCAAAATAATTAAACAAACAATAATTAATTAATTAATTGAAATCAATGGTCAACTCCATTCCGATTTTTCATAATTTCATCAATTTTATCTCAAAATTTTAACGATTGTATCAATTTTATTCTAATCTTTCGAGCTTAATAATTTTATTTCTATCTTTCAAGCTTATATCAATTTTATCAAATATTTTTTGTATAATCATTTCTAAAAATAAAAATTAAAGTAAAATATTAATACTCTCGTATATAATTTATTTTTCGATACATAATAGGTCATCTCGACACATTATAGCAGGACTCAGCCATTGAAATGAAATTCTAATAATAAAAAATAATACAAGTTTAAATTATTAAACTGTTTATTTTCAAAAGAGAAATATTACTTCCCTCCCTTTCCGTCGCTCCTAACTCTCGAAGTCCTACATCAATGGCGGCTCACGCCGCAAACATCACACTTCAACTCCTAAGTCACTAACTATTGCCGATTAAATGAGAAAGAGTGCGACAGCAAAATTAGAGATCAAATGTCATTCCTCAGCCCCAAATCGCTGGCGACGCTGGTGGAATCCGCCGTCTCTGCCCAATCCCCCCGCCTCGGCCGAGCCGCCCACGCCCGAATCGTCAAAACCCTAGGCGTAGCCCTAGAGGCATTCCTCTCCAATCACCTCATTCACATGTATTCCAAGCTCGATCGCCCCGATTCGGCCCGCGCCGTCCTCTCCCTCACAAACCCCCAATTCCGCTCCGTCGTCACCTGGACCTCCCTCATCGCTGGCGATGTTCAGAACGGCCATTACCCCTCCGCCATCTCCAGTTTCGCTACAATGCGCCGCGAGGGCCTCCAACCCAACGATTTCACCTTCCCTTGCTTGTTCAAAGCGGCCGCGGCGCTCCACGCGCCGCTCCTCGGGCAGCAGCTCCACGCCCTCGCTGTGAAGCTAGTCCTGATGGGCGACGCGTTCGTCGCGTGCAGCGCGTTCGATATGTACAGCAAGACGAGGCTTTTATTCGATGCGGACAAAGTGTTCGATGAAATACCACATAGAAACATAGCGATGTGGAACGCGAGCATTTCGAATTCGGTGTTAAACGGAAAGCCGCGTGAGGGGATTTTTAGGTTTCTGGAGCTCCTCCGCAACGGCGAGGCTGCTCCAAATTCGATTTCTTTCTGTGCTTTCTTGAATGCGTGCTCTGATGGACGATTTTTGGCTCAAGGGCGGCAGTTGCACGGATATCTGATCAAAGGGGGGCACGAAGGTGACGTCTCCGTGGCAAACGGGCTGGTCGACTTTTATGGGAAATGTGGCGAAGTTGGCTTCTCAGAGAGAGTGTTTGAGAAGATGAGAGAGCGGAATAAGGTTTCTTGGGGTTCTATGTTGGCTGTGTTTGAACAAAATGATATGGGAGAGATGGCCTGCGCCTTGTTTCTGAAGATACGGGGGGAGGGAGTCGAGCCAACGGACTTCATGGTCTCGAGTGTGCTCAGCGCATGCGCAAGCCTGGCTGCACTCGAGACGGGGAGAGTGGTTCATGGTTTGGCAGTGAAGGCTTGTGTTGATGACAATATATTCGTGGGGAGCGCTTTGGTGGACATGTACGGGAAATGTGGGAGTATCGAGGATTGTGAGAGGGTCTTCTATGCGTTGCCTAGGAGGAACTTGGTGTGTTGGAACGCATTGATTGGTGGATATGCTCATCAAGGGCGTGCAGACATGGCATTGGGGATGTTCGAGGAGATGATTGAGAGGAGGGACTCTGAAGGCTTGGTGCCTAACTATGTCACCTTTGTGTGCGTGTTGAGTGCTTGCAGCAGAGGCGGGATGGTGGAGGTTGGGATGGAGGTGTTTGCCTCCATGAGGGAGAAGCACGGTATCGAGCCTAGGGCAGAGCATTACGCGTGCGTGGTGGATATGCTAGGCCGGGCCGGGCTGGTCGAACGGGCCTATCAAGCCATCAAGGAGATGAGAGTTAAACCTACTATCTCTATATGGGGAGCTCTACTAGGTGCTTGTAAAATGCATGGTAAGCCAGAGCTAGGCAAGATTGCAGCTGAGAATCTATTCAAACTCGACCCTCAAGACTCCGGGAACCACGTTGTCCTATCGAACATGCTTGCTGCAGCGGGGAGGTGGGATGAAGCCAACGTGGTGAGGGAGGAGATGAAGGAGGTGGGGATCAAGAAAGGGGCAGGATACAGTTGGATATCTGTGAAGAATGATGTCCATGTCTTTCAAGCAAAGGATGCATCACATAGTCGAAACGCTGAGATTCAAGCGATGCTAGGTAAACTGAAGCGCGATCTCAAGGCTGCTGGGTACGTACCTGACACCAAGATGGCTCTGTACGACTTGGAGGACGAGGAGAAGGAGTCGGAGGTGTGGTGCCACAGCGAGAAGCTCGCACTTGCTTTTGGCCTCATCGCGCTCCCTCCTGGCGTCCCTATAAGGATCACCAAGAATCTTAGGATCTGTGTGGATTGTCACAGTGCTATAAAGTTCATATCAAGAATTGTTGGTAGAGAGATTATAGTGAGAGATAACAACCGGTTTCATCGCTTTGTGAATAACCAGTGCTCCTGTGGTGATTATTGGTGAACACACATGATTGACATTGAGTTCTTGATTCCGGACCATAATTGAAACTTTCAGCAAAAAAAATCGAGGTATTTAAAAAACTAAATGAAAGTTCAGGTCATTTCTGAAAAGACTTCAAAGTTCGGATCATAAACTATACAGCTTCTTCGTGTAAGGCTTCGACAAGAAACTTCTAGAAGAGATAGCAGTCTCTCGGAACATCCACCTGCTTCAAGAGTGTTATCACTGAAATGCTGATGATTAGGGTGCTCGAGTGAGAGAACCTGAAACTGTAACATAAAATGGATTGATTGCCACACAGAAATTTTTGAATGAACAATTCTTTCTTTCTTTCTTTCTTTCTTCTTCTCTTCAAAGTATGTATGTTTTTACACTCCTGGAGTTTTGGAAAATGATGCAATCGAGTAATACATCATTGAAGGTCATGTTTGGTAAATATTGCAGATTGCAGCACAAATGCTTTTACAGTCGAGCTCCATCGTCTTCATCCAGTTCTCAAAATCTCCGATTTCCTGTTCACACATTCAAGTTTCAGCTAAAACCCTTTTCAAACAACTCCCAAAATGTAAATGCAAAATCATGGTTTGCTAAATGAGTAAATGCAAAATGTTAATTTTAAGCTAAACCCCTTCTGAAACAACTCCCAAAAACCTCTGCAGATATGCAAATCTTGATTTGCCTGGCTAATATTCACTACCCCTTACGCGCTATTTGTGAAATGATGCGTATGAATAAGTACGTTTCCAAACCTATCATGCAATACCAAACAATACGTAAAGGCCACTACACGTGATCTTCCCTATCAAGTCCAAGGTTATTGCGTCACGCAAGAACACTGACACCAAGACTTCATAGCCATACACTAACGATGAACTAGCAGTGTAAATGAAGATACATATTGCAAGAGCCAATGTGTATTTGTACAAATAATACCACAAACAACAAGCAAAGAAGCAAAGGTAGAAACAACTCGCTCACTAACCTTGACAGCGGTGTTCAGAGCATGAGATGCTGCAAGCCACTGATCGTTCTGCTTTGAGAATCGCACGATACTTGCTGCCAATGCTTGAATTTCCTTATCAATTCGCTCCTCGTTGATGAAGACCTCACGCACACCACCATCAACGGATTTAACAAGCAGATCCGACACACAGATTGCAGTCCGAATTGCGTCTTTCTTCGCTTTCTCTAGATTTTATCCAGCAGAAACAGAGGATGCAAGAGCAAATAAGAAATTCAGTTTGAAAGTTAATGACAATTCCCCCAAAAAGTAAAAACGCAGAAATTCAGCTTGAAAGTCAATCACAATTCCCCCAAAAAGTAAAAACGCAGAAATTCAGCTTGAAAGTAAATCACATTTCCCCCAAAAAGTAAAAATGCTGAAATTCAGCTTGAAAGTTAATCGAAATTCCCCTAAAAAGTAAAAATGCAACGTGAAAGTTCAAACTCCAATATCAACCATCATTTTGCAGCACAAGTAAATACCAATTCAACTTGAAAGTTAATCACAGTTCCTCCCAAAAGAAAACGCCAATCACAGCTCAAACTCCAAAAAGTTAACCATTCCAGTAAAAACAAATATCAATTCGACTTGAAAGTTTTGAGTTCAAGCTACTCAAGCTACAAAATTGATCATAGATATCGAACATACACGCAGAGAAGGTAAACTAAACACACTAATACTATTCGAATTAAATTCGATGTGATTAAAACTGACCAGTTCGTTCCCGCAGCTCAATCGCGGCATTATTGTGATCGTTGAGCATTTGAAGCAGAGAAGCTTCGAGACTCCCCGCTTCCACATGATGCGATCGCTCCATTGACGCAGCTTCACAAGCAATCATCAATGGTTCGCAGTTTTATCAATTTTCTCTGATTATTCAAGATTTTCAGAAAAATATTATAATTGAACCTTTTCCAAATCCTAAATTTCAGATTTTGCGGACAATTATGATTTGATCGTGGAATTGAGCCCTAGCGGCCCTGGTTAGTTGGAGTTAACCGACCGGGCGGTCCTGGACCCCGAAAGCGTGCTGTATTGGCGGACGATTAGTATTGAACTAACACGCTTTCTATTTATTACCCTTAATATATCATAGTAAAGGCCTCCTTCTGGTATGTCCATAATATAGTAAATATTTTTTTTTTAATCTTTTTTAAATATTTTCGTTTTTATTTTATTTCCCTTTTTTGGGTCTTTTCATTTTCAATCTTTTTTTTTATTTTATTTTGGTTTTCGTTTCCTATATTTGACTTCTGAGAAGGGAAAAATAGGGGGCCATCCCATCATGATTTTCTAACCATATTACTAAAATGACATATATGTAACATACGAGAAAGGAACCATTGAAAATGGTAAATATTGATGAGAAATGAGAATATGTAGTCGGCCTTCGAATTGGCGGGGGATTGACCCAGCTTTGAATAGAGCACAACCTGCTATGAGAACAACCAAAACTTGGTAAAATTGCAGCTGAGAATTTATTCCAACTTGATCATCAAGATTTGGGAATCGCGTTCTCATCTCAAATATGCTTGCTGCTGCAGGGAGGCGGGGGCAGGGGCAAGGCGAGCCTCATGAGGAAGGAGATGAATGAGGCAGGGATCGTCATGGTCATTGATGCAACGAGATCTAGCACTGAAGGTCATGTTTGATGAATGTTACAGATAGCAGCACTGATGCTTTTACAGTCGAGCTCCATTGTCTTCATCCAGTTCTCGAAATCTCCGATTTCCTGTAGACAGATACCGTTCAGTAAATGGATTATCATTGTTGCAGCAACGTGCATGAAATGATCGAAGCTAAAAATCTTCTCAAACAATTTCCACAATTTCCACAAACTTTTGCAAGAACCATGATCTAGTTGCCTAACTAAGTCGAACCAAGAGAACAACAAATTGGATTCATTACCCCCTTACACGTCTAGTTAAGGAAGTATACGTCTCAATAAGTATACCTTCCAAAGGAGATGACACCAAAAAAATACACAAGGTACATAAAGGCCACACTGTGTTTGATCCTTTCCATCAAGTTTAGCTATGTAAAATTGCACGAGCACACCAAGGCCGATGTACTGATTTTAAAGAGCAATTTCAGTTCCCAAAACTACAGGTAAAAAGGTTGAAAACTTCTAATCTAAATGCAAGAGATGCATATCGGCCTGAAGTTGATCCCAATACGTGAAACCGCACATTAACATGAACCAGCAATGAGTAACCATTTTGATCACTCTTTATAACTAAACAGCTCAAACAAGTATATCTTCCTAAGCAGGTTATATCAAACAAATATACAAGGTATACAACATTGCACGAGCATACCAAGGTCGATGTACTGATTTTACAGAGAGATTTCAGTTCCCAAAACTACAGGTAAAAAGGTTAAAAACTTCAAATCTAAATGCAAGAGATGGATATAGGCCTGAAGTTGATCTCAATACTTGAAGCCACACATTAACATGAGCTAGCAAGCAGTATCCGTTTTTATCACTTTTTATAACTAAACGGCTCGATTCCACATTGCAAGAACCAGTGTATATTTATACAATGCAGTGTGTCTAGGACAACAATACAACAAATGGCAAGCCAGGAAGCAAGAAACTATTAGCACACTAACCTTGACAGCGGTGTTGATAGCATGAGACACTGCGAGCCACTGATCAGTCTGCTTTGAGAATCGCATAATAGTTGCTGCCAATGCTTGAATTTCCACCTTGATCCGCTTCTCATTTATGAAGATCTCGTGCACACTACCATCAACGACCTTCACAAGCAGATCCGCCACACGGATTGCAGTCCGAAGAGCTTCTTTCTTCGCTTTCTCTATATTTATCCATCAAAATACAAAATGCAAAAGCAAATATCAATTCAACTTGAAAGATAATCAGAGTTCCCCCAAAAAGAAAACGACATTCCAGTTCAAGCTCCAAAATCAAACATCATAAGAAAATAGTCAAATACCAATTCAACTTAAAATTTAAATCAAAATGATCCTCAAATAAATTGACACTTAAAATTCAATACCCAAAACTAACCATAATTTCCAGCAACAGCAAATTCCAAATACTCGAAATCCACCAAATCGGATATCATGAAATCCAGAATAAAATTGGTGACTAACCAGTTCTTTCCCGCAGCTCAATCGCGGCATGATTGTGATCGTCGATCATTTGAACAAGTGACGCCTCCAGACTCCCCGCCTCCACATAATGCGATCGCTCCATTTATGGAGCTTCATACAACAATTACCAACCGAAAGTAATGCTTAGGAAGAAAGTAATTTAAAAAAAACATCAATTTCACACTGATTATTTCAGAAGATCATAATTGATTCTCCAGGGTCCCAATTCTAAATTTTGGATTTTGTTCAAAATTATCATCTACAAATTTGAAAATTAATAAATCAAAAAATTGGGGGCGACAAGAGGCAACCTGGATTTGATCGTGCAATTGAGCCCTAGAAGCCACGGCTTGGGGGAGTTGATCGAACCGGCCGGTCCGACTTAGTTATGCAAACCGTATATTTAAACCTTAGAATTACTTCTTACACAAAAAGGGGAGAATTGGGGAAAATTCATAATTGAGGGGGCGAAATGAAATTACATAACTTTCGTAAGCTTGAGAAGCCACCAATTATTTTTGTATCATCATCACATATATTATATTATATTATATTATATTATATTATATTATATTATATTATACTTCCTCCGTCCCAACTCAGATGACCCATTTTTCTTTTCGGTTTGTCCCAATTCAGATGACTCATTTCCTAATATGGCAAAAAATTAGAAAATAATAAGAGACATCTAATCCCACTTTATTGCATTAATTAATAGTTTTTCTTATCTCTCTTCATTAATTTATCTAACAACTTTTTCTCTCTCATTCTCATTTCTCTCTCCTTATAAATTCATCTACCAACTTCTTCTCTCTCCACTTAAACTTCCTAATTAAAAGCTCCTAAAATATCGTGCCGAAACCCAAATGGGTCATCTGAATTGAAACAAATGGAGTATTATATTATATTATATTATATTATAATGGCTAAAGAAATTAAGGAAATTAGGCACCTCCAAAGAAAAATCGGAACCCATTAATGCATTACCCACTTCAATAGTAAATTAATTTTTCATATTAATAACCTAATTTTATGCTAAAAAGTCAACTTATGTTTATGCATTGGAACCATGTTTTATGTTTAATTTGACAACACCTTGAGAATGAAGAAAATTTGCACACCTTATCACTAGCCGATGCTTAAAAAAATAAATTTATTTCTTAATTTCATTAATCTTTGGGGGAATATATAAAATAAATCGTTTGACTGAATAATTTGATTTTATATATTTTTTGTAATTTAATAGTATATTTGATTTTATCACTATGCTACAGCCTACAGTACATACATATTAGTATATTACAATGACGCCACTGACAATATAAAATGTGGTTATATTAAGACATAATATTTATTATTTATATATTTTAATAACAAAATAGGTGTTGATATTTGACTTTAAACCATTTCCCATTTTCAGTGTTAGTTATTAATTTCCATCTGAATTGCCTATGTTTCTTTCTCCGTTCATCATAAATCGTCCCTTTTAAATTCGATGCGAGTTTTAAAAAATATAAACGGAAGTGGGTAAAAAAAATTAGTAAAATATGGATTCCACTTTTATATATTTATTTTACAATAATATCATGTGAGTAGAATGAATTAGTAGAATGTAGGATTCATATAAAGAAATTAGTAAAAGAGAAATAAATTATTTTAGGACGTTCATTTTTATAAAATGAGACATTTATGGCGGATCGAGGAAGTATTTATTAAACTTGTAATTAAGATTTAATTTTCATACCGACCACACGTGCAATCTTAGGGTTTGTTTGGATGTGCAACAACTACCATTAAAAAAAAAAAAAACTGGATACATTTAGTCAAAGAAAGGGATATGGTTATTGGAAATGCTGCTGTAGCTAGCGGTGCTAGAAGGCGATGTGTACAGAGACGGAGACGAAGAAGTGGACGAGATCACGATGGACGGCGGATGCGCTGCCGGCTGAGAAGGCGTCGGGGTGGCCGGAGCCTGCGGCAGCTCCGCCACGGAGATGGCAAGGGCGGCGTTGGTGGAGGCGATGATTGAATTCGCTGCTTCTCTGTATTTATATCTGAGAATCTCAGCCCTTACTGCGTTGAGCTCAGCTTGCAGGGCTTGGATCTGCTGCTGCAGAGCAGAGATTGCACCCATGCACCCATAAACTGGATTTCTCAGCCTCACGTTTGCTTCGTAGACAAAACTGTTTGCTGCGTCGGCTCTTTGGGGCTCCGGCACCTCCTGCACAACTTAGGGAAATTTAGATATGGCGTAAATCCATAGCATCTATCAGGGCCGGACGTAGAAAAATAAAATAAACTGATAAAGCTAAAATTGAAATTTTTCGATAACTAAATGTGGTAAATAGAAAAAACTAAATATAAGTTCTTAAAAAATAAAAAAATTGGTTGGGTGGTTCTCGGTAGCACTTTTTGGATCCGCCACTGACATATGTCATGTGCATAAGGTATCTCGACCTAGAATAATTAATGTGCTGTTGGTGTTCAGTAAGTTTGTGACGTTTTGACATTGAGATTGTCGCTCCACCGACTGGTCTGTTTGTGATTAGATAAGTAGATCTTTGGAATTAGTTACTAAAGTGATGTTATTATGTTATGGTAGATTTATGCTATAAATAGAATATGGGACAAATTAGTAATGATTTTGAGATCATGAGTTTCAAAAACTTTATTCTTGATCATAATCTAATCAACTAGTATTTATGGTGGTGTTTTTTTTGTCCTATGTTACTTTGGATTAAAGGAAACATATATATTAATTAAATTCATTTCCAATTCTTCCATAGAATCAATTTGTATTTCATTCCATCAGTACACGACAAACACAATTAGAAGACTTCGACTGACAATCTAGACACCTTCGTATATAAAACTCCGATTCAACAACATGTACTTTGAATTTAAACCTAATCTTTTAAGTTATAGTAGACGGAACGATTTGAGGTTGAGAGTTATACCGTAATTAATTATAAAAAAAATGTGGTGAGATAGGAAAATTATTACCATGAGCATCTTGGAAACATTGCTAGCTCCAAAAACTTTGTGAACAGCAGCAAATTTGTGGGGTTGAAGTGGGGAGAAATAGGGCGCAAAGGGGCACTCCTCAGCACATCTTCTCCGTAAAAGCTTGCAGGCGGCGCACGGCGTGATCGTGTTTAAGCTTCCCGGCGGCCCAAAAACGAGTCTCCTTCCCATACTCACCGACGGCGACGGCGAGGAGTTGTTGTTGCAACCATCGATCTCCGTTTTCAGCTTCTTCCCGATCTCATCAAACCCTTCCCTATATAAACATATACTATATGATTACGTTACATAGAAGTTAATAATCGTGATAGCATTTTGTGTGGTTGTAAAATGAAGAAAATCAAGAATAGGGTCTCTTGACATTCAAGAATTATATATGCAAGAAAACAACAAAATTGGAAGTGAAGAAGGAGGAAGATTACAAAAAGGGCTTGCTTGAAAGATGATCTCTCTCTCTCTCTCTCTCTCACACACACACACACACACACAGAGTAGGGTCAATTGTTGAAGAAAGTTGCAAGATGTGAATTGTTGCCCATGTGCGATATCTATTAGATATTGACTTTAGGAAAGCAACGTATCTTGACTTTGCTTCACACGTTCAACAATAAATATATATTTGTTTGAAGAAATCATCGAACTTCTCAAACATATATAAATTTGGAAGTGTTAGAATGCGGACAACGACATCTTCCTATATCTATATAAACTCATAATTGTAGCATCATGACTTCAATTAATATATATATATATATAACGAGATATAATTACTATTAATCCTCAAGAAATTACTAGTTTTAAATGAGAACTCATTTTTAGTTATTAAATCACCAAAATTTATAGTGAATGAATCAAGTCTGAATTCTACATGGAGAGAAAAATTCATGTAATCTCATTTAATTTTATTTTTTTCGAGTGTAGTTAATTTCACTGTATATGTAATGACTTTATATGTTTAATACAGTATTTTAAGCTTTCACGATAAACATAAGTTTTTACATGAACCCGTCCTTGGGATGAGTTAAAACAAAGTAAGAATACTTGTATTGAACATATAAAGTAACCATATTTTCAGTCAAAATCAACTGCACTGAAAAAAATAAAAATTTTGCCACTCTCATGGTTCATACCTAGGTCTGCATTCATCTATCAAGTGAAATGCATCCACCGTAAATTTTCATCATCTAATGGTTGAAAATAGTTTTAAATTTTTACAACAAGAAATATTTTTATTTAAGCAATAGAAAATGAAAAATTGAGTGTAATGAGAATGAAATTAAGTGATACATTAAAAAATGCATGGGGGTTGGTATTTATTAATTTACTTATTTCTAATGCAGGGGTAAGATAGTAATTCTAACATATCTTAGTCCACATGCTAGTCGGGAGTGGGGCCAAGTTGGGCCGGGCCATATCTGCTCTTGGGCTGGGCCTGACCCGACTACTCATTCTCCAATACGGATTGGGTTCGGCCCATTTGGATCTTCTCTAACCTAATTGCTAATAATAATAATAATAATAATAATAATAATAATAATAATAATAATAATAATAATAATAATATATTCGATGAGGAATTATGTCGAAAGTTCAGATTCAGCTCACCCAAATTTGGAAAAGTTCCCATTGTGAGCCAACTAATTCATCTCGAAATAGCCGCAAGGGTGAAATCAAGAAAGTAGAGACTAATATGAAAAATACTAAATTTGTAAATTTCTAATTTCGAATTTTATTTTTTTTTCAATAAAAAACCATTAAGGGTGGGGGTTAGGCGGACCCCAACCTGTAGATATCAAAAACAAACTAATCAGAGTCGTACACGATCCAAGCCCAAAAGTGACTTGGATCTCAACAAACGACACAAAATTTATAATTTCGAATTAAATTGCTAATATTGACCCATTATCACAGTCGTTTTATTTAATTCTTATGGATATACATGGTTTAATAAATCGTCGTCATTTTTTTCTTTTCTTTATCCATTTGACTAAATATGGTTTAATAAATCGTCGCCATTTTTTTCTTTTCTTTATCCATTTGACTCAATGTCAGGCTATGTGTATCCAGCTTGTTGCTGCCCACTTGTATTCCGCAGTATAGAATCTCTGTCATTTTCCCTCTCTCTGCTTCCATGATCGTTCTTTCAGCCAACCACCGTATTTTGTATTTTTTCGTATTTTTTATTTATTTATTCAATAGTAATCACACGTTTTTGTTGACAAGAACGAGCACCCACATGACCACATCTTTTGCCGGCTCTACGAAAATTCCTGAGCTACTTATATTTATATCTTGATCACTCGACTCTTTTCTTCTGCATCTTCGCTCATCTGGGCAGAGCTTTATCACACTTCAAATTCAGTGGTATGTATAATTTACTGTGCTTTTGTCATTCAATGCTGATTTGGATTGTGTTTTTTCTGATGTGGGCTACCTTCAAAATACAATCTTTTGATTCTTTTCTTGTTTTTGATTCTTGATTTCTTGATTGTGTCATATTTCTGTGTATTAGCTTTGTTCTTGCCAATTTCGAGAATTTGGGCCGCCCTCTTTGCAAAGTTGTGATATGAATTTAGGGTTGTATTGCATCAGTTATGGCTGACAAGTTTCGAAGCATTGATGAGTTGTGTTATTTTTACTAAGCCTAATTTTAGGAGTGGTTGTTGGCTTCTTGATAGACACTTTTGGCATAATTGAGTTCATGTAAAAGTGAGAGGCAATTTTGGCATAACTGAGTTCATGTTTAGAGTAAAGTAGACTTGCATTAGCAATCTAGTTGCTTGATTTCACCACTCTTGTAGTTGATTTCTTCAAGACTAGATATGCTTCCAAACTAGACTTTGTATATGTGATCACAGATTCACAATTATGTTTGAAGAAATTGAAAACTAGTTCAAGACTTTGTCATCATGTTCTCTATTTCAGTATTTCTTCACCTCCCACCATTGCTTGTTAAGTATACTTTATACGATAGCTAATGTATAGGATAATCGCGTGTTTTGGTGTTGCATAAGTCGGCAGTTGTGCTCATAATCTTGGCCTTCTGATACATTGTATGCATATTAGGTATATATTAACATCTAGCAGTAGAGTTGGAACTAGGAATATGGTCACTTGTGTAAGAGCAATGGAAGATGATCTTCGTTTCGGTGAACTTGCAAGAATCTTGCACAATATTCTACTTTTGTGTTCAAGTCTTCTTATTGCATTGTGACTAGGCCTCATTTTCTCTCTCTTGTGAATTACCTTCTAGGTTTTGGTTGCTCTCTCTTGAAGCTGATTGCTGAAGTTTTAATCGGTTGCAAAATTTATCACCCCGAATAGGTAGGGTTGAGTATGGTTCATAACGGGGCTATAGTGATGCAAAAATACGAGTTGGGGAGGTTATTAGGCCAAGGGGCGTTTGCAAAAGTTTATCACGCTAGGTGTGTGGAGACGGGGCAGAGCGTTGCTATCAAAGTAATAGACAAGGCAAAGGTTAGGAAGGCGGGGATCATGGATCAGATCAAACGAGAGATATCTGTAATGAGGCTCGTTAGGCACCCCAACGTCGTTTATCTCTATGAGGTCATGGCCACAAAGACCAAGATCTATTTTGTGATGGAATACGCCAAAGGGGGCGAGCTCTTCAACAAGGTGGTGGCGAAGGGCAAGTTACCGGAGGATGTTGTGAGGAAATACTTTGAGCAGCTTATAGATGCTGTCGAGTTCTGCCACAGCAGAGGTGTGTACCATCGGGATCTCAAGCCCGAGAACATACTGTTGGATGAGGATGAAAATCTCAAGGTGTCGGATTTTGGATTGAGCGCCATCACTGAGTGCAGGCGCTCGGATGGGCTGCTCCACACGACATGTGGCACCCCTGCCTACGTGGCGCCCGAGATCATAGGGAGGAACGGGTATGATGGCGTTGGAGTGGATATCTGGTCGTGTGGGGTGGTGCTTTTCGTTCTGTTGGCTGGTTATCTCCCATTTCACGCCTCGAATTTGATGGAGATGTATAGGAAGATCAGCAAAGGAGAATATAAGTTTCCTAGTTGGTTTTCGCCTAAACTTCGCAAGCTCATTTCAAGAATGTTCGATCCAAATCCTATTAGTAGAATCTCAATTGCAAAGATCAAGGCAAGTTCTTGGTTCAAAGGGGGGATAGATCAAGGTGAACCGCTACTATCTCGTGGTGTCACAGTCACGTTGGGAGAGAGCAACGAGCAAGAGGCGCGACGCCTTCTGAAGTTGAACGCGTTCGACATCATATCCTTGTCGGATGGATTAGATCTTTCCACACTATTTGAGGAATCTTGCTTGGACAAGGAATGCAAGATCATATCACGCAAGCCCGCACCCGTGATCATCTCGAAGCTCGAGAAGGTGGCCAAGATCGCGAAGATGAGGGTGAGTGAGAAGGACGGAGGGTTGCTCAAATTCGAGAGGTCGAAGGAGAGCAGAGACGGGGTTCTGTCGATTGAAGCTGAGATCTTCGTGATCACCCCGGTTCTTCACTTGGTGGAGGTGAGGAGAAGATACGGAGACGCAGTGGAGTACGAGAAGATATTGAACAAGGTTATAAGACCTCGTCTTGTTGACATAGTTCGGTCGTCTCAAGACGAGGTATTGTTATGAGTAGAGATATCAGCAGTCGCTATCATAGGTGCAAAAGCGGCCGTTCTAGGGTTCGGGTTCGGGTTCGGGTTCGGGTTCGGGTTCGGGTCGAGTTGTTGGTATAGTCGTGAGAGCATTTTTTTTGAACTTTTGGCTGAGGATTCATTTGACATGAGTGTATATCGCGATTTTGTCTTAGCTCTCTATCTTGAAATAGTGAGCATATTAACGTGCCAGATTTACTCTTATTTTGTTTGATCATCATTGAATAAAAATAACTATTATAAAAATTACTATCATCGTAAATAAATATTACTATTGTTATAAATAAAAATAATTATTCTTATATATAAAAATTATTCATTTAATAAATAAAAATTATTATTAAAAAAAACGGTTTATAGTCAATATCAGATCGCCAGATCGAGTTCGGTCTAACCGCGCCTACAAAAGTGGACTCCTTAATTTTTCACAACAAAACTTTATCATTAAAACATATTGAAAAGACCGAATATCATAAAGTTATTATGATTCAAAAATCAAAATATTATAAAAATCATGTTATGCCTTGTTCTTCTTTATAGAATAATTATCACTTTTATTGATATACACAAGAAAAATTCATTATCAAACAACACTAATAAAAAAAACAAAAACCATCAAAAGAAAGAGACAAAGGAAGAAACGACACAAACACACAACACAACTATATTCAAAATCAACCAACACTTTACAATCCCAAATTAACCAGAAATTTTGTCCATTCTCAAACGATGAATCGCGGCGCCATGAATTTCAAAATCCGGCACCTGCATTCTTATTTTTCTGCACACCTAACCACGCTCTATACCAAACTAAGCTTTCTTGGTTTTTCATCGTAAATTTATGAACACTTTGAATAATCACTGAAATATTAATATACAATCACAAATATGTTTTTGTATCGCCAAAAAAACCAAAAAATGAAAAAAATGAAAAGGGCACGTATATTCAAACAACAAACAAAAAGTATCACGAAACTACCCCTGCAACCGCCGTGGGCCGAGAGGGAATCTAGCTGCTGCCGGAAACCAGCACCTCCGGTCGCCGCAGAATCACCGGCCTAATCTTGTCATTCCACAACCCGGCGAACGCAGTGGCGTCTCCGGCCTTCCGTTTCACCTCCACCACCACCAACCGGTCGGTTAACCGGTAGACGTCTAGAGAGACTACGAAATCACCATTTTGCCCCTCAAGCTCCACCCCGCATTCCTTGGTCTTCCTCAGCTGCAGGCCACCGCTCTCCGCCTTCACCACCTCCTCCACCTTCTCTATGACCGTCTCCGGCTGCTCCTCCGCCGTGAGACGGTCCACATCCTCCGACGCTACGAATTTTCCGTCGAACAATCCGGAGAGATCGAGTCCCCTGGAGAAGGAGATGATATCAAACGCGTTCAGATCCTGCATTTTCCTCTCTTCATCCTTCACCAAACCGATGCTCTCCGATTTCACCTCCGAATACCCCTTGCTGAACCACGAATCGAGCTTGATTTTATCAATTGAGATCCTAGTCTCAGGATTTGTGTCCAGTAATCGAGAGAAAAACCGCTTCAGGTCTGGCGACATCCACTTAGGGCACCGGAATTCGCCTTTGTAGATCTTCTTATACATATTCATCAAATTTGGATCGTTAAACGGCAAATATCCTGCGGTGAGGACGAACAAGACGACGCCGCACGACCACACGTCCACCTTCGCGCCGTCGTAGCCTCTCTTCGCGAGGATCTCCGGCGCCACGTAGGCAGGCGTGCCGCAGAGAGTGTGCAGGAGTCCATCAGATCGCACGTGATCCCCCAGCGCGCTCAAACCGAAATCCGAAACCTTCAGATCGCCATTCTCATCCAGCAACAGATTCTCCGGCTTCAGATCGCGGTGGTACACGCCTTTGGAATGGCAGTAGCTCACGGCGGAGATCAGCTGCTGGAAATACTTCCGCGCCAGATCCTCGCTGAATCTCCCCTTCGCAACCTTCGCGAACAGCTCCCCGCCCTTAACAAACTCCAAAACGAAAAATATCTTCCTCTTCGTCGCGAGCACCTCATACAGCTTGACAATGTTCGGATGCCTCAGCCGGCTCATGATCGAGATCTCACGCTTGATATTATTCATCAGCGCCGCATTGTTGTTCAATCTACTCTTGTTAATCACTTTAATCGCGACGCTGCGGCCGGTGGCCACGTCGCGCGCGTGGTAGACTTTGGCGAAGGCGCCGCAGCCGAGCAGCTTCCCGACCTCGTACTTGTTGAACAGAGCGTTCTCCGGCGACAGAGCCATTGTCGACGCAGCGGTGGCCAACGGCGGCGCGCGAGCGGAACTCGACGCCCCGTGGATCTCCGACATCAACGGTAGAATCTAGACGCCGGGCAACGATTTTGAGAGATTGTTGAAGAATTGGGGAAATTTAGGGCTGCAGAAAGGAGCAGATTTTGTTAGGTGATACAGCTAATAATAGTTGTGGTGTCTGTTTTCAGTGATTGGTTCGGACTCTTCAACAATAATTTAAAGCCTATTTTGAGATTTTTTATTTTTTATTTTTTTGTGGAGAGATGGAATTTTAATTAGGCTGCCAGAAAATTGAATCGCCTATCTTTATACTGTAGTTTTGGTTTACACGAATTTGCGGGTTGTGGTCCAGCTTTATTTATTTTAATAAATATAAAAAATTGTGTGGTCCATAATAAAACTTGGATTTTTTATTTAATTTTTTATAGAAAATAAACTTGGAATTTTCCTATTTTCTTTTTTCTTTTTCTTTGTTTGGTGGGGTCGGGGGGGTTGGTTTAAGTGTTATTTCAAAGCTTAGAAGACGTGGGAGGGAGACTAAATATTTGAATCTAAGATTTTTTTCAAATAAAAATTAATTAATTATATTCTGCGTATATAAGGGTGAATAAAATATCTGAAACTCGAATATTAAATAAAATAAAATTTAAATTTAAAATTTGATTTGATTTTTATTAATTTCGATTCGGTTTGCTTTATATTTTTAGTGAATTTCAATTTTCGGTTCGGGTCGGATATAATTAAAAACCAGAAATTAAATTTATATTTAATATCTTCAAATTTTAGGGTTTTTGGATTTTTTATTTTATTTTTGTAATTTTGCTTTTTCAGTTCGGATTAGTTTTCATAGCTTGGATTTCGAGTTTTGATTTTTTTACTCTTGAAATAATATGAATGTTGCTTGATAGATTGACATGAATTTTCGTGAAAAGAGTCTTCAACTATGAGCTTCAATAAAATGAAGAAAATCTATATTATGTACAAAATTCACAGAAAATTAAATTTGTGTTATTATATTGGAAAAATCTATATTATATTATATTATATTATTATTTCTTTTTGAAGGAAAATCATTCTAATTTGAACACTTGTGAAAGGTGTTGTACATGTCTTTTTCTTAGGCAATTGCAACGTGCTTATAAGAATATATTAGGCATACGCATATTCGATGTTATCCATTTTATTTTCATTGTAATTATTAACTTTGTGTTGATTTTTGAAACAATTAAGTATAACAAATACTTAGTATCAATTATCTAATTTATCATATTTATTAATAATATTATATAATATAAATTAATGAGGTCCAGTTTAAGCGATAAGGTTGAGGTATCCAAATACTTTCTTAAGCGAGAATTAGTCTAGTGCTAGGATATGAAAATAATCTTTTTTATAACATCATTAAACTTATTTTGAGGGAGTAAATTATTTGCCTAGTATTAAAAATATTGAGGTAGTGTTTATTATATGCATTATACATTAATAAAATAATAAGATAGATATAATAAATCATCTCCCTATCCACACCACAACCTACATTATCCACTCTACTATATTGTGCATTTACATATCACATTAAAACTATTTTATAATTTTTATTAACCATATATGAAATATTCTAAAATTTTATTCTTCTTCATTTATTTATCCAATTTCATTTCATTCACTAACTTTGTCAATTGTAACCTAATACCATTATCAAATTTAGTAAATGAGTTCCAATAAATTTGGAGATGACATGAATGTATAATGCTCGAGTGAAGTTGAATGCTACAACCCTAATGCGATTGCTCTTTGTAACTAGTATTTTAGTATTATTTTCTTTAGGGTTAATGATCGATTTCTATCGTAACTTTTAATGATTTTATCAATTATATCCGAAGTTTTAAATTTTATCAAATTTATCCTAATCTATAGAAATTGTGTCAATTGTATCCCAGTCTTTCAAACTTATCAATTATTTTGATATAATTATTTTTAAAAATAAAAATTAAAGTGAAATATCAATATCTTCGTATAAACTCAATTATCGGAGCAAAATAATAGGTCATTTTCCTACACATCATGGCACAACTCTATCGTTTGAGTGAAATTTCAATAAAAATTGATACACATTTGAATATTTAAGGATGAAATTGATCAGTTGGAAAAATTGTGCACAACTGATAAAAGTTGGCATATAATTAATAAATTTTTAAAGATTTATAATTTTTTTTATAAAATCACTAAAAATTGGGATAGATTCGGTCATTAATCTTTTTGTCTATTTGTTGAAACTTTCACGATCATGATGAAATTCCGAGTGTTATCAATTTATGAAGATAAAATTAGATGTGACAAAATTTTCATTTTCTCATGTTAATTTGTAAATTATTTAAAAACACTTCTTTTTCAAAAAAAAAAAAAGGTGAGAAAAAAGGAATATGTGTATCAAGTTATCAACTAATTTTGGACACGTTTAATGGCACGTGAACACGTCTATTTCAAAAATGAATACGAGTCGGTTTAACCCGACAAATGGCCCGAATCCATCGCTCGCAAATTTGGGTGGTGCACGTAGCTATCCAACACGTGTATCGTGGATTCTTAGCTAACGTGTACGACTTTTCAGAATTTAATATTTTTTATATTATATTTTTTTTGGCTTTTGATTTTTGAAGGAACTATTTTTTTTATTTGAGGTGGCGGCAGGGCGGCGATCTGCCGAGAAGCGGCGCTAATTGGTCGGCGCTTGGTCAAATATTTCTAAATCCAAATTTATTATTTATTTTCCTTCGTTGAAAACTATGTTATAAATTACGTAAGCGGCAGCATGAATATTCATTTCCATAGATATTTTCAGTTTTTCTTTAGTTTTATTTCTTAACTTCGTATTTTCTTATTTTAATTTTTTTTATTAGATATGTACTGGTCGACCGGCATAGTGATAGAATGGTTAACTAATATCTACGAGTGAACAAAATACCTGAAATTTGAATATTCGAACTGAACTGAAATTTAAAATTTGGTTTGGTTTTTTTCGTATTTCGGTTCGGTTCGGTTTTGATTTTTCAAAATTTTCAATTTTTCGGTTCGATTCGGATATACTATAAACCGAAAAAACCGAAAAACTGAATTTATATTTAATATTATATATATATATATATTAAGAATATAATAATAACTAAATATATGTATATATATATTTAATATATGCATATATTTATATATTTTTTTACATATATATACATACATTTTTTGGATTTTCGATTTTTCGGATAATTTTATGATATTTCGATTTTTTCGGTTCGGATCAGTTTTGATAGTTCAGATTTCGGTTATTCGAGATTAATTTTTCTGGTAATTCGGTTCGGTTTTAATTTTAAAAAAATTGATTTTTCGGTTCGGTTCGGTTTGAGCAAAAAAACGAACTGAAAATCGAATGCTCAACCCTACTAATATCTTTAATTCAAACATTTGAATACGAATCCATCGTGACACGGGCTTCAAATTTATATTTCACCGATCTTATTTTATATTTTAACAATATTTTATTTTGAGTTACAATTGGTTCAAATATTGGGTTAGGATTTCATAGTTAAGTCTTAAATTTGCTCGACATGTTTGGCAAAATGGCAATATACATTCTATTTGATCCGAAATTAGTAATAATTAGTCATATTTTCCTTAGTTGAACACATATACATGAAACCTATTAATAATTTTATGAGCAATAATTAAGGTCATACCAAAAATGAGAAAATTATATAAATGCATTTCTTATTAGTTTCTTTTAAGTCCAGAAAGGATCAATAATTAAATACATTTATTTAAATTAATTTTCATACTTAATTGAACTATGCTTCTATAATTAAATTTTCCAATAAAAGAAATAACATGTAATTTAAAAGCTCACCAAAAATGCCATTAATAATTGTAGATCTGCCGCGGCATATGAATGATGTCTCGTTGAATTGCACGTTAAAAATAGCTAATGTGACAGCCAATACATCCATTCAATCATTTAATACCAACAACAAATAAATCAATGACTTATTGTTATAATGTTGTTATCAATAACAGATATGTCTCAATGTAAGTATCAGTATTCAATGTTTTCGAAAATTTACGTTTGTGTCCCAATAAAATGTTCAAACGCCCTAATGATGATTTGGCATGCCAAAATTAACATGCGTGTCCACAATATATGATGTAGAGCTTATTAACAGAAAATGTGTGGCTGAAGATATCATTTATGTTTCACTGTTCAGGTAGGAGGTTCTCGAGATGTTCAAATTGAGATTGCGGTATATATTATGAACACGTATAGAAATGCCATAATGGTGAATTTGGGCATTGCCACATCATCATTCGGACATCGGAAAAATTTTGTTGGGACGCAAACGTGAAATTTTGAAAATGTTGGATATTTTTACAACTATATTTACATTGGAACATATCTATCGTTGGTGACAAGCGTTGATCATATATATAATTCTAATATTACTGATCATATATATACTTGATATTATAGAAAACACTATTTAAAACTTGTGATGATAGAAATAATATTTTTGTACATAATAATTTGTCAAGGCATGTGTTGTCACCACAAAGAGTGTAGGACTCATATTATGGATTGATGGTGAGGCATTAGGGTATGTAGAATTTGTTCCGGCACTTGCACCTCCACGCTTCCGGGTAGTACTCTGTTGTCACCGGCGTTCCCGGTGGCACCGGCACATGAACCGGCGTGCAGGGTGTGCAGCCGCCGCACTTTAAACTGCATCGCGGCGGAGATGATCCCGGGCCACCGAGTAGCCGTCTTGCTCCTCCAATTCTCTGTGTCATGCTATCATTCGCTCCAATCTTGTAGCTTTCTAGACCCTAATATCAATAAACTTTTTACATACATAAACTTAGACGTAAAATAATGCAAACTTTTTCAGGTCGTTTCCGAGTTTCCACATTGAATTTTCAAGCCGAAGAGAGAGAGAGAGAGAGAGAGAGAGAGAGATTCATGGAGTGAGAGAGGGGGCCCTGGGTAGGTTGTGTAGGCCAAACTTTTATTTGGACTGTACTTAAAAAGGGCCCAATACCTCTATTTAATTTTTTCATAAAAAAATAAAGATTCATTTATAGACTTTATCCCATGCTTATAACCACATAAAATTTGCATGGCTCTAAATTTTGTAATCCATAAAATGCCAAATAAAAGACCTAATTAGTAATATGTGAATTTTTATTGAATGATGTACTGGATAATCATTCCTATCAAACCTATCAAACGAGCCCTAATAATTATGCAGAAAAAGAAAAAGGGTTGTAATTATGAAATAAAATAATTTTTATAGTTGATCTCATAATCTTAAATTGTGAATAAAATCATTACATTCCCAAATCCAGATTAAAGGCTATTTTTTTGGTGGTAATTGAATTTTCCAGGTACCCCAGAAATTTCATTATACTCCAATAAATCGAATTTTTACTGGTAAATAATATCAAGAACATAAACAAAAAAAAAACAAATTCTTGGTATTCAAGATTTTTCCATTTTCCTTATTCTGCTGGAATTATATTTAGAAATAACTAGAGTTGCAAATTAAATACTTTTCTCATAAATTCAGTGTTCAATTTGTATTTCATTTCATTAATAAAAATAAAAATAATAAAAAATATTATAATATTTCTCACCTTGTAGGAAATATCATCAGCTTCAATAGTCAATAATCTCTCTGCTTAAACCATGGAAAATATATCAAAAAACATCAATAAAGTGAAAACCCAGAATTTGTGATAAATAATTTAGGGTTTTCCTATATAATCTGCACATTATATAGAAAATAAAGAAACTATTTAATTAATATACAACAAACTGAGAAATTATAAATTCAAGAAAAATAAACGACTGACCTGAAATAATTTGTGGATTTTGACAGGAAAGACAAAAACATAGGGAGAAGAAAAGGATAGTGAGAGAAATGGGAAATCTCCACTCCTTAAACCTATTTCTTCTTCTTGATCTTCTTCTTCTTCCAAAGATGTTCAGACAGATCTCCATGAACAGCAAGAAATTTAATTAAAAAGAAATAAATTAACTGAAAATATTCTGGGTTTTGTAGGGTTATAAAAAGATTGGAGGAAGGTGGCTTCAGCTTTGCCATATTATTTATTTAAATAATTATTGAGGGAAGCTTTTGCCATATTTGGAGGTGGGATTGTGCAGCAAGTTTCTGTTCGTTTTGGGGGCTAACTATTTCATGTCGTGTCTTTGTTGGTTGTATTTATGTAGGTTTGTGCGTCATAATAATCAATGTTTTTTAATACTAGTTGTTGAACAAGTAGTGATGAAATAAAGTGTGATATGACACATTGTGTAAGAAATATAATAGCATGTTAGTTTTTGACATTTTTGTGTGGTTCTTAAATGGTGTAACTCACCACTAGCGGATTCAGAAGTGGAAAACGGAGGGGTATAATTAGTTGCGTTAAGCTAAATTTTTCAGCCATCTTCTTATTCGGAACGGGCCGACGGCTAAGGGAGGGGCGACCATGACAGCTTTCCGGCGGGAGTAAGGTAAGGGGAAATTGCCCGTCGGGGGAGTCGGCCGCCCCTGTATACGCCACTGTAACTCACTAAAATAGTTTGATTTTGCTACACACACACACACACACACACACACACACATATATATATATATATGTGTGTGTGAGATACAACAGTGGCAGATTCAGAACATAACTTTTGAGGGGGTGGATCGTTCATATTACTAGTGGCGGAAGTCGAAACGACGTCGTTAGACATCTTCTTCTTAAAAACAAAAATTGCAGATCGGAGGACGGTCATGACATTTCGGGCTGATTCTAAGGAAAAATTAGGAATTTATGGCATTCGACCCCTTCCGCCACCAAATCTGCCACTCGTATATAGTTGGCAATTAATCAATGGTAATTGTTTTCATATTTTAAGGCTTAAGATACATATATACGTGTGTGTATATATTTATTGGCTAAGGTTCTAAATTTTTAAATGTTGGGATTTATTAATTACTTTATAAATAGTAATAATACTTGTGAATATGTACTTAATTAGGTTTGTAATTTGTTATATTGTATTTAATTTAGTGATTAGAAAAAGAAAAAATAAAATAAAAGCATCAATGGTTTAGATAAAAAAGATTAGGTATCCACTTGAACGAACCTAGCTAGCAATGCCTAGCTAACAATTGTAGTCCAATATTTAAAAAACCAGCATTTATTTTCTTTAAATATATCTTAATTAGTCAAATCCTTTTACATCATATAGTACATAATTTTTAATGAAAGTACATAGATATTCATAACAACAATATTTTACGTGTTTTAAACATAAAATTCTTTTATTTTTATTTTTTTTGGAATATTCATCCGAGAAAAATACATTCATTTTTTTTTTCTTGAAAATATTCCACTTTCCTAGGACGTAAAACCAAATTTAGATGAATTTGGAACGAATGGAAGGATGGGGGTTCGGTTACTATAGATTAAATTGGACCGAGATAATTCAAGATTGTGTTGGTCCGATATTACTCGAGATTATTTTTTTCATAGGTGGAAGACCAAAACTCATAAGTCATTACAATTCATAAGTGACACAATTTCAAGATTAAGTACCAGACTGAATCCACCAACCAAACAACATTTATAAGATTCAACAATGTCTAATTCACCAAACCAAACACCTCCTATGAAAATATGATCAATTATTCGTCCAAGTTACCGAGAAAAAAATTATTGGTATAGACACATCACGTGACAATATGAGTAGGTGTGTCAAACTAATAATTCTCTGACGACAAGTGGAACTATAGTGGGCCCACATCTCCAAGTGCACATTAAAACTCAAGTTCTACTTGTTAGAAAACTATTAAGTTGACACACCAACTCAAATTATCACATAGTATATATAGACCAAAGAATTATTTCTCCAAATTACCAATTTCTTGAACTTTCATACCCCAATAAATCCAAAATGTTATGAATTATTTCTCCAAGTTACCAATTTCTTGAACTTTCATACCCCAATAAATCCAAAATATTAAACTAATTAATTGGGATTCGTATTTTGAAAT
>JAYDZE010581175.1:0-11131 GCA_034509125.1 Monilaria moniliformis | reverse complement strand
ACTATATTTCATTACAATAGAATAAACTTAATTTCTTCATAAAAATAAAATGCATTACATACAAATAACATTAACAAGCAAATATGAATCAAATACAATATTGATCACATACTACTATGTAACATCCTAAATCGTAAAAATAAATCGTAAAAAAATAGCGTCATGTGTCTCCAGCCGACGCCGTCGTTTCGCTTAAGTGGAAGACGCATTCACCTCATGCGTCTTCACTTAAGTGAAGACGTATTTCGGGAATGCGTCTTTCCCATTTCCGGAACACAAAAAAAAAGGTTCCCATTTCGGGAACCTTTTTTCTACATTTATCCAAATCAAGAATTTTGCCCAGTAAGGATTAGTCAACAACAAGAACTGGGAGACTCGACAAAAGGCAGGCAAGAAAAAAGGAAAATGACCAACACAAACAGCAAACCAACAGAGAAATGAAACATAGCCTCATCCACCACATTATACCCGACAACTCACAGAAATCCAAAGCCCATCCAACAGCAAAACAAAGACCTAAAAACAACAAGACAATACTCTATATCACCTGCGGATAATTAGAACCCATCAAACCTTTGTAGTCATATAAGTTGTCAATCTTCTGTCCATAGAGAGGGGAGATATTCTTATGCCAACCTCTAGCCCAATCTCGGAGACGCCAAATTAAACATTTCTTTTTCATCTCCCAATTGGGAACCAACTTATGAAATGTAACTCTATTTCGGATGTTCCAGATGGTGAAATAAAACATGGATATCCACAATTTTTTGTCAAATTTGCGGAAGTGGCTTCCTAACCAACTGAGAAAGATACACAATCAGTTCTTTAAGTAAGCAAAATGAGATGTTCCACTGATCACAATAGTGATACCAAAGACTATTGGAGACCTTGCAACTGATAATGATGTGCTCCATAGTTTTCGGCTCCTCGCAAAAAAACACATCATCGATCATCTTCAATTTTAGTAACGTCAAACTGAGGAGTCTATCATTGGTGTTGAGTCTTCCTTGAAGAATAAACCACACATGAATGCCCGTGGAGGTGCAAAATTTCTCCATGCGATACCTCCTTGCTCATCAATGAGATTATCCCCATGTAAGCGCTGGAAAAACAAAGTTAGAAACCGAAAAAACACGAGATTTTTCGAAGTACCGACATCTATTGTGTTTTCTCTCAATATGATGCGATTCATGGCTAAGTACAGATCCCCGACTAATCCCTCCTCCCAGGCAAACATATTCTTTTCCACTAAAATCTCCATCTCTATTCTCCGTTCTCCCAATCCCCTATCTCCACAAAATGGTCATCTTTATGAGTAGAGAGCATAAACAACCTTGGGAAACGATCTTTGAGACACTCATAGGTTGTCCAGTAATCAAACCAGAATCTCGTATTATCCCCCTTCCCCACTCTCACGAATTCGTATTCGTGCCACCTCCTGTATCTCCATGCTAAAACTCTTAAAGATTACAATTTGGCCTCAGATGCTTGTTTGGCTCTTTTAAGAAGACATTTGGTGATTGGCATTGTATCATAAATCATGATCCGAGTAGACAATTCTCTTTCACAAAGGCTTCTGGTCATCTGTTAATCTCCACCACCATTTGAATAAGAAATGAGCAGTCCTAATATGTATGTCTCTAACCCCAAACCTCCTTGATGAATCAGTTTTTGTACGAGGCTTGATAAGTATTAATTGTTGCTAAGATTTAGGGGTTAAAATTGAGCTTACAAGAGACAAATCTACACTTAATGAGTGATTATATGCAGGGAATTGAAGGAAGAAGGAATTGAAGTGCAAATGTCAGAAAAGATTGAAAATGTTAACAAGAAGTACAACAAGCAGAAAATTTGATCTTTATCATTAACCTGCCGGAGAGACATTCAAACTGCCCAAGGTGAAGGTTGGCACATGGTACACAATAGGAAAAAGTTGTCCTTTTCCTGAAAATTAATAAGGTGACACCTCCTGCTGCGAAGGAGGGCAGAAAGGTCCAATCAAAAGAAAAGAAATGAAGAAACCTAGCTTGAGAAATGAACCAAGGAGCCATAGTATAAAATGAAAGAAATAAAGAGAAAAAATGGGGGCTACACTTCAATACTCACGCACTCTCACATGGAAATGAGGAACTAAATGGAATCTTTTGGGGAACCACACCTCTCTGCCACAATGGGATAGGGGCAGAGGAAGAAAGAAGAAGAAAGACATGTTACATCTTTAATGCTTTGATTTAGAAACTCAATCACTATTACATTGCTTTTCTTGAAAAAAACTCTTTCTTAGCTTGTCATGATTTTTAAACTTTGGATCTGCTGCATTACTATTGAACTTTTGTTGGATCCAGTAATTTTATTGCCTTTGTAAGAAGATTAGTTGTTCTTCATTTGGTTATTAATGACTTCTAGTTTCGCATTTGTCAAGATTAGTTAATTCTTAGTTCTTAGTCTGGTTTTAAGGTGTATTTATTTTCAAATCAATTTAAAATATGTTCATTTCCATTTGATCCAGTCTTTGTTCATTTTGAACTTCATCTAATAGGTTTTTTCATTTTATGCTATGAGAAAAATCGTGTTTATTTTCATTCAAAAAAATAGTTGAATATTTTAGACCTTAGTTGAAGAATGTATGTCTTTGCTTTCTTATTGGATGTAGTTTTTAGTTCTTAGGTTGACAATAGTTCGTGTTTGTCTCCACATCTTGAAGCTAGCTTGTTGTCACTTTTGCATTCAAGTTCTTTGTTTAGCTAGCTTGTTGTCAACTTTGCATTTAAGTTCTTTGTCTGACTTGTTGCATTGTGTTCCCTGATTTTTCTCTATTTAGAATCTGAAAGCTTCCTCCATATTCAGTTTTAAAAACCTAAGTTGGTTGTTACTTAAAATAGAAAGTAGACTAGTTTATTTTCCTAGCATAGTTTGTTGAGTTTATTTCTAGTCTAGTCAATTTAGCTGTTAGTTCTATGGTTCATTTGTTGCTTTTTATTAACCTTGTAAATTCCAAGAAGTGTTATAAGATAGCAAGTTCAATTCTCGAATTTACTAAAATCAGTAGTAATTGTAGTGACGTCTCTAAGGCCTTCAAGTAGCCCGGTTTAAATTCTAATTTCTAAACTGCCCAGTTTAATCACATGCATCTCATCCTGTTAGTTTGTTGATTTCATTCGATACATAGATTGTTTCCCACACTCTTAAGTTAATCTAATTTCTGCATTTCACATCCATTTTAATGGAATTAGGTGTGACGACATCGCCAAACCATCTTAGGTTGTATGAAGCATTTATCAAAAATTTCATTCCTCGTGGGCAAGTGGGAAACAATATAAATTTCTTGATATGCTAGTTGTTTTATAACATTAGCACCTATCAAGGTCCCAAGCAACTAAATTGCCACCATTTTCACCAACATTTTTCTTTCCCTAGAAAAATCATCTCTACGGCTGTAGAATACGCCCTGCGATCTGTTTTTACATTCTAAAGAGCTTGATATAATACATAGGTAGATTGTTGAGGACCATTTTGATACGGACTAATGTACCCACTTTCGAAAGATTCTCGCTTTCCACAATGCTAATCTTTTCTCCACTTTATCCATGATGAGCTTCCAAGTGTGTTTCTTTCACGGATTAGCTTCGAGGGGAATGCAAAGGTAGGTAATTGGCAAGTCTGAAATACCACATCCCAGGCAATTTACCGCCTCTTGGGTCTATTATCCTTTACACTTAATCGAGATAAGAACCGACTTCCCGTAATTAATTATGAGTCTGGACAACATTGCGAAACACGGAGTTTCTTGTACTTGTCAAGAACCTTGATATCCGCAGGGACGAAAATAATTGAATCATCAGCACATTAGAGATGTATTATTGGGATTTGGTCCTTCCCAACTGTGACTCCCTCAAGTATGCTGGTTTGTTTGCCTCTGTCAACGAGTCTCGAAAGTCTCCGCAATCAATATGAACAGGAAGTGTGACAAGGGGTCTATGTCTCATCCCTTTCTAGATGTGGAACCGAGAGGTTGGCGAACTGATAACCAAAATGGACATAGAAGTTGTTCGCATACATTGCATGACCTAGTTGGTCCATTTTCCGCCAAAGCTCATGCCCAAGAGTATCTCCTCAAGGAAATCCCAATGAACCGTATCATATGCTTTATGGAAATCTAGCTTAAGAATTGCAGTCTTCTATTTTGTCTTTTTGATCCACCAAACCACTTCATTCGCGATGAGGGCCTCATCAAGAATTTGTCTATTCTTGACGAATGCAGATTGCGTTTCACCAATGAGATCCGGGATCACTTTGGCAAGTCTTCTAGCGAGAATCTTAGCAGTAATCTTGTATAGGCCGTTGATCATACTAATGGGCCGAAAGTCGTTAATGTTAACGGCTCCGTCCATTTTAGAAACTAGCGTCACCCACGTGCGATTTATTTCAATGGGTAGGATATCAGAATCAAAGAACTCACTAATGAAGTCTCTTATCTCTTACCCAATATCCTACCATAATTCCTTAACATATTTGAAGTTAAAGCAATCTCATCCGGGTGCTTTGGACGCATCACAATCATCAAGCGCCAAATTGATTTTCTCTAAGGTTGTCTTCAACTCAAGTCTCTTGACCCGATCAATGGAAAAATCTTCGGAAGTAGTTCATTGTCCATATGTATACTCGACTCTCTATATAGATTTGTATAGAACCTCAACATTTCCATCTCGATAGCTCTCGGTTTATTGAACGTTCTTCCACCATTCTGATTTTGTAGATTCTCTTAAATCTACTTTTCCCAAGAGCTTTTGCATAATGATATATAGTGTTTATGTCCCATGCTTTAATCCATTTGTCCATTTACATCTGCTTCCAATAGCTTGCCTTCTTGTCCATCCATTTATGTAGCTGAGTCTCCACTGCAATTAACTTGGCCGCATCGCAGTCATCGACATTCCCACAGTTAATCTTGCTCTGAGTCTGCAGTTGATCATCTTCCAATTTCTTAATAGTTGTATCAATATGGCCAAAACTTTGTTTATTCGATCTCCTTATAGGATGGTTTAGCTTTGTGGATCACCGATGCTTCACAATTTCTTTCACTCTTCCCTCACCAGCTAGGTAAAGCATGGGTGGGAGAACCAAGCATTAAGGCTCCTGAAAGATTGAAATTCACAAGAACCATTCACTAGTGACAGCGCAATCAGGGCGTGGTTAGAGACTGAATTCGGAAGTGATCAGAGAGATGTATCTGGGAACTTCCCAATCATGATCAAATAGAACTTTGTCCAACTGCTTCGTGAATTACCCCTAGCCCAAGTAAACTTTCTTCCCAATAACAGAATATCATCCAGTAATATCTCATCGCTTCATTCTATAAACTCTTTGATAGTCGCCAAGCAGCTTGAAATCCCCCACCACCAGTAGGGGTAAGACAAACTAGCCCTAACTCTGATCACTTCCTCGTGCAGTCGTTTGCGATCGCTTCCGGTTATCAGGGCCATAGACAACCATTATGTCGCATGTGAAAGCCCAATCTCTGAGGATACCCTAACGGAAGACCCATCTTTCGCCTTTTTGCATTGCCAATTTTTCGAACTTGGTCGAGTTCCAGTAGGCAATTACCCCTCCCCCACACATCAACCACAACAGAATGCTCCCAATTAACTTCATAATGGCATCACCGGTGTCTAATTTTAAATTCCTAAAGCTCCTTATGTTTGGATTCGACCAATCCTAGGAAGCAACATTTCTACACAAACACCAAGTTCTTAATCATCATATCCTTTCTTTTGCTTTCCACTCATCTACAATTCTAGCATATTAGATTCATGATAGAACACTCCCGTCCATCAAACTACATCCCGACTTTCTTCGGACGTCATTTTTTCCTCCTTGTGGTAGCTTGAGTAACGTACTCTCTGGATGCCAAAGCCATAATTACTTCACGTTCATCTTCTGCGAACAACCCCAACTTTTTACCAATCGCCCACATTTCTTTAGCATCATCCTCCTTAGCTTGTTGTTCAAATTCTTCGTCAAGCTTCTTGTCATCCTCTTACGCTCATTTGTGAGGCTACTTTTTCACTTCGTTGTGTTTGTGTAATTTGTTCTTTATCACTGTCTGGAATTTCGTTCTAACGAAGTCTCCATAAAAACATTGTGTTGTTGTTGATTTGGCTCAAATCCCGATGAGAAGACCGGTTCTTCGAAGCTCTCGCTCACTTCATCTAGAGCTTCGAGATTGGGAAATAAAATTGGTTCATTTTGCATATTGTTTGCCGATAACATGTTAATTATATTGGAATTGGGGTGTTGTTCCTTTGTCTTCTTCGTCAGAGGTGTCTTCTTCGTCAATTCTTTGAGCTGTGTCTGCAATTCCACATGTGAGCAACACTCGGCCACATGTCCAACTCCAAATTGTCACTTCCCACTAATTGCTGCATAATACTCCATTTCCACCACATAATGCAATTATTCTTCCATCACCTCTACTCTTCCAACATTGAAGACCACTTCTTCCACTCCTAATGACAACATTAACTTCCTACTCATGCATGAAATGTCACCCACTCCTATGGCCATCCAAAAGTGTGTATCACTTCCAATCGTCTCCTTTCTACTTTTTACTGTCCTCTGATTTGAGAGTTATGATAACTTTGTGATCTCCCCATGGCCGCACCATATCTTGATTGTTCTCAAGTTGTTTGGCAATTCGTTGTGGATCTACCATTTGATCCATGAATTCGACCACAGATCGTTTTCCAGCATATCTCAAGCTTGCATTTCCATTATTTCTTTTTGATGACTTGTCGTCTCTACATCCGGCCTCTCCATACTTAACGACTTCTACATACTTCCTCCCATCCAATACACCACTTTTGTGTTAAGGTATGTCCTATTTTTTCTGCTGATGTGTGTAACTTGTCTTTTACCATCCCATTCTTTTGTCTTTGGTTTCGATATTTATGTCATACCTTGCAATGGATACTTTCAACCTGTTTTCCCCGACCGTCAGTCCGTTTATTTTTTCCATCGCCCTTCTTGTGTTCTCCATCCCATCATATTTGGCGAAACCAAATAGTGTATATGTATTTCTCCTTGCTTTGAATGATAGAAATACTCCTTTCAACCCTCTTTCACATTCATATATGAAAATGTCTTCAAACCACCTTCTTTACATGTGTTTTGTGATATTGTCAATGAAAAGTGTGAATCCCCTCTTCAACCCATCTGCTCTTCTGGATGAACTAGCGGTTTTCGAATTAGCCGTGAACCTTCTCTCATTCCTCGCCCACATCCTCTCTCTCTACTCATGTCATAGACGCAACACAAAAATACCTTCGGTTAGCTATACAATGAAACCTCTATAAAGGAATATCCTTGAGACTATAAAACATTATTTCTAAATGAAGGTCATTTTCAAATAGAGGTCTAAGATAATTTTTCATTTTCTTATTTATAAAATGCATGAATAATATTTAAAGATTGTAATTACCAAATACAATTACTTAGAAGAATTTTAACAAACATAATATAATAAATGCATATACATTATCAAAATGAAATATTTAACTCAACCACTTAAAATGGTGTAGATATTTTGGATTCAACAAGAAAGTAGTCATGTGGACGAGTTATTGAACACATGCAAGTTAAAGAATATGGTTACAATATAAAAAATTATTTCAAATCAACCTAGATTTACTGTAACGAGATATATATGTATGTATGTATGTATGTATGTATCTATTACTATTTATTCCTAAATAGAGGTGTATTTCCTTAGGACGGAACTTGGAAAAAATATGAATTATAACAATTTTAGAGTTTATTCCTATTTATAATCGGTCTCAATTTGTTTATTCCTAAACAAATGATCTTGACAAGAGACAGCATTGGAATGAGAAAAGGAGATAGGTGTTCATTTTGCTCGTAAAACTTCAAGATATAATTTCATTTCAACGGTCTGTTCAGGACCCAAGGTAAAGAAGGTAACAACGCCATGGAATCTCAATACAAACCATACCGTTAACTGTCAGAGTGTCTCAGATCAGCACTGGCACAATCACAAATATCGTCTGATTCTCGTCCAGAGATTCAACTACCTCCAGATTTCAGCATATTGCTTAACCTACTCAATTGGAAATAGGGACAGAAACAAAGCATTGAGGCAATAAGTCAAAAAAATGATCACCAAAGTTAACCTTGTAAAAGGAATGGTATATAACATAACCATATAGCCACATAATTAAACTAAGATCAAATAATAAAGTGCATATCATATAACAGGAATCAGGATGCTGCATGAATACGAAATATGATGGAGGTGCATGGTGTGCTTATTGATCCTGCTGGGAGTAAAGTGGTTGCGTAATTTCAAGGAAAGAAAATGATAAGAAAACATGGTCATCAATCAAGTAGAGTAAAATCCTAGCACCTCTACCAGGTGAGTATTGGAACACAGGAGTATCCACCATCATATATAAATGAAAAATAGTTATATGTAATTGTGCTTACCAATCCAGGCCCTCGAAAAGGCCTTCTCCTTTTATGGCAGAAGTTTTAAAAATGGCCCACTGGCGGTTCTTGATCTTGTGCAACTCTAATGCTTCAGTTATGGCAGCATCATCGAGTGCCCCAGGAAGATCCTTGTTAACCAGTCAGCATAATAAAACAGAGTTTATGTATTGTAACTACACGAAAAAGTCAATTCAAACTTCACAGCAAAGAAAACATCCAGTCACCGATACCTGTTTGTTTGCAAATAAGAGGACAACAGAACCTTTTAGCTCCTCCTCCTGAAAAGAAACAACAAATTATAAATAAATATTAAGAGCAGAGAAAGGAACGAGTGAGCATGACCATGAATGCCAATCAAGCACAATGTGACTTAAGTGTGTTGCGAAAACACAGATCCTAAGTGCCACTATTGCTACAGAAGTTCCAGTCGACTACCACAACTTTGATCTGTATCTTCTAACCTAACCTTAGACATTTCAGTTCCTACTATACAGTAAAAAGAATTTGAACCAAACTTTTTACAAAAACTATTTTCTGTACTATTTTCTGTACAAGTACGGTTGCTATCTATTGTAATAACTGAGAGCCTTGGGGTGCAGAACAGGATTTTCTGTCTAGTTAGATCCTTGAGAGGTAAAAGAGAACTATAAATCAAGACAAAAAAGAAAAGCAACTTTAAAAAATTCTGGATATTGTTAAGGAGTCGATTCAGTTTACTGCAGCATATTATGATTATTATCTAAAACAGCCAACACAGAGCATGTCTGCACAATCAAGAGCATGAAATATACTTGGTGCCAAATATTTGACTTCTGCTCAGTACAGCAATAAAGACAAACAAAATATATCGACAAGTTGGGATAATTAAAAATAGGTGGGCAGATGACACTACTGAGTTTCCTAAACTGGGATATATTGCAGCTAAAAATTTGGCAAAATGGGAAAATGTTTCCCTATTTTCCCCCTATAAATGTGGTTTCTGAGGACATTAAAGAAAATAAGCAAATAAATAAATAGAACCTAAAACAAGAGCACCTTCAATATTGCATGAAATTCTTCTTTGGCTATCACCAGCCTATCAGTATCACTTGAATCAACAACATATATTATAGCTTGCGTGTTAGGAAAATAGCACCTCCAGTATGGCCTAAACAAGAAGAATGTAAGTGTACAATTAGTGACAGTTGTGGAGAGCTTCTGGAAATATATTGTTTAATTCATGTCAATACTTGGCCTACACAAATGGAAGTTCATAAAGACCCAAAATTAAGTGCATATTCAGAGTAAACATAACTCCTGCTTCCAGATAATTTATCGGTGAAGGACATGAACTCCCGATAACAATGTATGACAAAATCATACGGTATTCCCTTTTTCTAAATTCTAAAAGCATAGGAAAATAATCCTATTGAAGGAAAATCTTCTTTCTGTCAAGATATGCATATATATATATAGAAATAATCCTGTCTGTGTTCTCTAATGACTATGCTTCTCAAAATAGACAAGTTTGTATTACTTCATAGGAAGGGTACTAGGTTATGTGCTACAAATTGTAGAATCATAGAATGAAAAGCAGTTACCTGATACTAGTCTGTCCACCTGCCATCAGCCAAAGAAAATCTCTATGTTAGAATACTGATCATGACTCTCCAAACAAATCAAAGTAATTTTATTCTTAGCTTTACGTGCACTAATTGAGTTTCTTCAGTGAAATTTCATTTTTCTATCTTTTTCTATTTTTTCTGGAAATGAGGCAGCATATGCCTAAGCCACCACTCTTCAAGAAAAAGAAAGAAAGAAACTAAAAAAAGGTGCAAGCTGCTTTGCTTCTGTTTCTTACTAAGAAACAATTAATAAGAAGAAATAGCTTAGGGTGTGAGAACTGAACTACACGTCCTGAGTCACCCCTACTAATAATTTAATGCAGACATTCTTGAGAATCCAAGGGGTGCATCTGAATCAACTCCTTTGATTGAAGACAGGATCATATTCTACATTTCAAAAGTATGCTTGATGCACATGAGTTAGATCTTCTGAACCAAAATAGTATTGTTGCAATCAACTGCCACAATGTGGGTACTTTATCAACTCTTTTGTATTTGTTCTTATAGAAAATTAATGATTCAAATAACTCTAAGGCTATTGCATCCATTTATAAATAAATGTAACTTCCTCTAAAGATCTATCTGCGATATCACCAGTGTTGTTAGGGGCGCGGGGCACACCGGGGCGATTATGCAAAAATCCGGGGCGACGGGGCGCGCGCCCCAAGAATCGGGGCGCACTACTCTTGTACAAGATGTTTAAATGGGGATATATGCATGTGTAAATACATAGTATAATTGCATAGGTATAAAAATATGTATAAATGCAGATTAATTAATGTTCAAATATAAATGTATAGGTATCAATGCAGAGATATAAATGCAATGCAGAGATATAAATGCACAGATATAAATCCAATGCAGAGATATAAATGCATAAGTATAAAAGCAGAGATATAAATGAATTTTAGAATATCCATGCTAACATATTAATGGCGAAATTGGAAGTAAAACATGTATTAATGAGCATTTATGTTGTCAACCAAATTAAAGATGGAGAGAGAAAGACATTGGGAGGATAAAAC
>JAYDZE010581164.1:0-11137 GCA_034509125.1 Monilaria moniliformis | reverse complement strand
GGACCGAATTGAAAATAAAGGAAAACTTATAATTATATAAGTGGGGTTATGGTCCCCAAACGAGGTTACCACCATATCCCATGTTCTGTATTCTCTCAACAGAAGTTCTAGGATTTTATCCTTGGGGTAACTGATCGTTTGGATGGCTATAACCATCAATCAAGATTTCTATGGATTCAGATACGCTTCCGCATTCAGTTATTTTATAATCTCGGATAATCATAGTAGAGATTTAAGAATTAAATCCAACAAATTAGAGATTCAGATTCAAACAATAGCAAAATTACAAGTTAGTTATTAGATATGAATATCGATATAGTTTAATGAATTTTAACATATTGACATGATACAAATTTTTGTGCGTTTTCCTTTTGCAGTCACATTGAGATAAAATTCCATTTGCGCCATTATATGTCAAACCCATGTATGCAGTCTGAGTCCATGAATACATTTTCCACCGCTGTTAAACCGCTAAGACCGCCCACATGAGCATCTGCAACTCAATACTCCATCCTATTAAGTTATGACTTAGTAACTAATGAAAGAGTGAAGAATGTGAGTTTTGAGATGAGCTATAATCAAATCAAGAGAAGAAAAATGACATTTTTACTCAGAAAAATATTGAAAATGTGTAAAACTAAATTTCTATTTTTAATAAGAGGGAGTGTAACACAAAATTAATTGCTCGTCTTGTTGCTTATCATGACCATGGAACTTAATCGAATATGGTATATAAGTAAGTAATGTCAAATCTCAAATCAATTCCAAACCACAAGCCTCCCCCACCCTTCACTATAAAAACCCCTTCACTCCTCATGCAGTTGTCTCTCTACGTCCTCACCCCTCTATCCATTCCTCCCCTCCAAACCTAAAAAACCATGATCCAATCAAACCCCCAACAAACCAACTACTTCACCTCCTTCAACCCCTCCATCTTCCCGACCACCTTCAGTTTGACGCCGACCAACTCACCACCCCTCGACCTCACCATATTACTGAACCACCATCAACTTCAAGAGTTCACCCCAAACTCCTCAAGCGTCAGCAACAACTCCACATCCGACGAGGCCGAGCTGAGCATCCACGACGAGCGGAAGCAGAGGAGGATGATATCGAACAGGGAATCCGCCCGGAGGTCGAGGATGCGCAAGCAGAGGCACCTAGACGAGCTCTGGTCCCAGGTTCTTCGCCTCCGAAGCGACAACCACAATCTCATCGAGAAATTGAACGAGATGTCGGAGAGCCACGACAGAGTTGTTGAAGAGAATGTGAGGCTCAAGGAAGAAGCTAAGGATCTTCAGAGGAAGCTCATGGATGTTCAAGTTGGCATTAATTCATACTCCTTTTTTAGTGATCTTGATGAGCTCTCATGCAACAGTGCTCATCTACAGGTTGAGTCTTCCAACCACTCCCTCACTCCTTCAACAGATTTGCTTCATTGAGTCAAATTATTAACTTACTTTAATTTTGTATCACTACTGATGTAATCTTGAGATCTTAAATAATGACACTATTTGGTACATAGCTATTGCAAAAGTTGTTCATTGTAACGAGAATTTGTTTTGTCCCACTTAATGTTAGTCACATAGTTATACAGTTTAGATATTGGCAAGAATTCGAAATTAAAACAAGGCAAATGGGAGTGTTGGTTAGGCACACAAGTGTAGAGGCGTGGTGGGGCAAACGGGGGAGATAGTGGCCCATAATTCGCAAAAGCTATCATAATAAGCAAGTAATTTTTTAAAAGAAAAACCACTGAATATATTATTGCAGCAACTTTTTCTCTTTTTTTTTTCTTTTTTTTTTTTGGTTTATTGAAGCCAAGAAGTGTTTACTATTAAGACCCAAATATATAAAATGGATAGTAGAAATCATATGTTATCCACCAACTTCATTTTAATATGTTTTAGTTAACTTTGACTTAATATACCTTATACGAATAAAGATTATTTGTGTCAGTTGTGGTGGCACCCAAAACATCATATTACACCTACTATAAACTAGGACTACATGTATCGATTATACCAGGACGCTGCATACCACAACTCGTACGAATAGTCCCCATTTGTATCATGTGTACCACATAAACTTCGATCAATACGGTAATAGGGTCTAGTTGACCGCGTTTACTCTAGGAACAATTTTATCCGAATTTCTGAAATAATTGACTACAATTTATATAAATTAAGTTGGTGACTACCTTTTAATTTTCATTATCTATAACAACAATCTCAAATTTTGCCTCAAGAGTATATAAGAATTGAATGAAACAAAAATTGAAACAAAAATTCATATTTGATCATGTAGAAAGTATTCACGAGTTAATAGAATAGGAAATTAAAGCGAGAATTATGAGGCAAAAGATGGCGGTGTTAATTATTGATTCGTTTTGAAGTAGTGCATTCAGAAGTATAGGAACCACGGATTTATTTTTCAAGTCCATATCAATCTTTCCTTTAGTTAGGATAATTGATCAAACATGGAGGGAAATAATCATATAAAAATCCATGGCAGGTCTGCCCCAAAAAGCACATGAAAGGATTCCAAAAACGTCGACAAGTGGCAACCACAAATTATACTCAAAAACTGCAACTTTTCATAGGAATAGACTACCAATTAACAGTCTGAATATGTAACCAATTTTTTGCTTCTATCTTCAAATTTCGAGCATGTTCACTGTTCTTTAGTGGTTGGATGTGATGATAAAGTGCACCTCGAATATGATTTGTCTTCTAATTAATAGCTTAGGGATTCGAATCACCTAGAATGATTAATATTAGTGTATTTTCATTTCGTATTTCATCTAATAATATTTTTATTTTTATTAAAAAAAGTGATTGGGATCAACATAAAGTATTTAGAAGGTGTTTATTATGACTGATATAATTAATTAATGAAATATAGAATTGAGTATTTAAAAGATAATATAGTGAAATAAGCTCAAAATTAATCAATCCATCAAAATAAACGGCTAATTAATTTAGATTGTTTTTATGAATCTATTCATAACTAATGTCTCCTAATTAGTCTTTAATAAAAAAAAGTTGCCACTCGAAATTTTGAGTTGACAAGCGCCGTCCCCCGCGTATTATAATAAAATTCGCACAATAGTAATACACAAACTAGACCAATATCTAAATAAAATGAAAATAACCCATAACACTTGAATAAAAAATCCCTTGTAAGACTAATTTATTTAATATCTCAAATTTGCTGCTAGATTTCATCGAAAATTCTAAAATTCTTGATTTGAAGAAAGAAATTTGAGGCCCCTACCATCATAAATCATTAGGCCTAGATTACTAGCCCATCCTAAAAACTCCACATTGAATAGCCCAGTCTATAATTTAGCCCAAAACAATCAACGCGGCCGGTTGAGTTAGGTGCCTATAATAATAATTTCACCAATCAAATCTACCAAATTTGGATATCACAACTTCTTAGAGAAACGAGGCTGCAAATTAATTATTTCTGGGTTCTCAGTTTTGGAGGTTTTTGGATATAGTTTCAGATTCAGAAGAGGTAAACCTCGTCAAGACTGGATTTTTTCAGTTGGATCATAGAATTTGATGCTTTCATTTCTCGACTGTATTATACTCAGCTAATGCCTTTTTAGCTTATCAACTGTATAAAGTCGATATTTTCGAAATGGAGACTTTACATGTGTTTGTGTTAACTGAGAAGCTATCAATATTCTTCTTGTTTTTTTTTTTTTTTTTTTTTTTTCTTTGATTAGAACATGGGGTTTGAAGTTGAATTTAGATATAATTGTTGTATCTACTCTTTATCGTTTACTCCTTTTTCTTGTAAATCACAGTACAGCATTTCCGATCTAGAAAGACTGTTGCTTTAGAAAAAAGTGTAGTTTTTTAAATCGGATTTTGTTTTTTCTGATACTATTTTATTCTTTCAGAAAAAACCTGTTTATCCATGTTGCTTTGATGGGTTGGAAGAATGAATTTAGTTTTATCAGTTATTTCAACATTTTCATTGCATTTATCCTTTCTTACCTGATTTCTGAAGCTGCTATAAACAAGAGATTATAAACTTATATGGTGCAGCAATGCAGAGTAAACTGCTATTAGATGATTTCCATTATTCAGGCCTTTTATGGTTAAAAAATTGAACATGTTGTCATAGGAATTATGGTCTGTGAACTGATTAAATGTTTCAAAGTTCGGTTAAAAGGTAACAACATGTGGGATCACCATATGATTGATTGATGGTAGTATTCTGCTTTGGCTCTGAGAAGAACTGATAACCTAATCCGAGTATGATTGCCCAAGTAAAAATAAGTCGTGGCATCTTTATTTGTATTCAAACAGGAGAGGAAATGGCTACACCAACAAGAATTGGCCTTGCTGGTCTGGCTGTGATGGGTCAAAATCTTGCCCTCAACATTGCAGATAAAGGATTCCCCATCTCTGTTTATAACCGCACGACTTCAAAAGTTGATGAGACCGTTGAACGAGCTAAACGGGAAGGAAACCTCCCTATTTATGGTTTTCATGATCCTGCCTCCTTTGTGCAGTCAATCCAAAAACCTCGTGTGATCATCATGCTTGTCAAGGCTGGTGAGCCGGTTGATCAAACTATAAAAACCCTTTCTGTTTACATGGAAAAAGGCGACTGCATCATAGATGGTGGCAACGAGTGGTATGAGAACACTGAAAGGAGACAGAAGCAGGTGGCCGAATTAGGTCTGTTGTATCTTGGGATGGGAGTCTCTGGTGGAGAAGAGGGTGCTCGTCGTGGACCCTCGCTCATGCCTGGTGGTTCTTTTGAAGCATACAAGTATATCGAAGATATTCTTCTCAAAGTGGCTGCTCAAGTCCCTGATAGTGGCCCGTGTGTCACATACATAGGAAAAGGAGGCTCGGGAAACTTTGTCAAGATGGTTCATAATGGGATTGAATATGGTGATATGCAGCTGATTGCAGAGGCCTACGATGTCCTGAAATCTGTGGGGAAGCTCTCTAACCTTGAGCTGCACCAAGTGTTTTCAGAGTGGAATAAGGGTGAGCTCCTTAGCTTCTTGATTGAGATCACAGCTGATATCTTTGGCATAAAGGATGATAAGGGAAATGGGTATCTAGTGGACAAAGTCCTTGACAAAACAGGAATGAAGGGTACCGGAAAATGGACGGTTCAGCAAGCTGCTGGGCTCTCCATTGCAGCTCCAACCATAGCTGCATCTTTAGATTCAAGATTTCTCAGTGGGCTAAAGGAAGAAAGAGTCCAAGCTGCCATTGCTTTCAAATCTATTGGGGTCAGTGAAGTCCTCTCAAACCAAGCAGTAGATAAGCAAAAGCTGATTGATGATGTGAGGCAAGCACTATACGCCTCAAAAATCTGTAGTTACGCCCAAGGAATGAATCTGATCCGTGCTAAGAGCATTGAAAATGGATGGGGCTTGAAACTTGGCGAACTTGCTAGGATCTGGAAGGGTGGCTGCATCATACGAGCTGTGTTTTTAGACCGTATCAAGAAGGCTTATGATAGAAATCCAGATCTTGCTAACCTGCTTGTGGATCCGGAGTTTGCAAAGGAGATAATTGATAGGCAATCCGCTTGGAGGAGAGTCGCCACCCTTGCTATCAACTCCGGTGTCAGCACTCCTGGCATGTCTTCGAGTCTTGCCTACTTCGACACTTATAGGAGGGAAAGGCTGCCTGCTAACTTGGTGCAAGCTCAAAGGGACTACTTTGGTGCTCACACTTATGAGAGGTCTGATATGCCAGGTTCTTTCCATACTGAATGGTTTAAAATTGCAAAAGCATCCAAGATGTGATTTTTTTTATTACATTAACATATCAAACTACTTTCTGCTATTATGGCTTACCCTTAATAATGTTTGTCCATGTCTGGCACTAATATAATTGTCAATGATCAAAATAGCTTAATTATGAACTTTATCATTGCATACCTTTCCATTATATTTTTTGAATTTGCAGAGCTGAATATTTGTTTTTGTTGTTTATTAGTATCTTTGGCATAATTATCTAGATGTTGATTGATTATTGCTGCAAGTTGAAAAACTTGTGTTTCAATTAACAATGGCAATTTAATTGCAAGTATGTTCACTTGTTCTTTCTTTTATGTGCACAGTTGAAACTGACAAATATAAACCCTATATTATTTCCCTTTTACTTAAAAAACAAAAGGCCAAGTTTTGTTGAGGTGATTAATGTTGATCGTCCACGAAAATAGCATGCTTACATGGTCAAAGTCCTTACAAATCTTTTTACTAGTTATACTTCTCCCGTCTGCCAAAAAATGTGCAAAATTGAGAAAAACACGAGTTTTAATAAAATATTAGATAGAAATTTGGTTAGTGGAGAATATGTCATATCAATAGCAAATAATGAGTTAAGATGGTGGACCATGAATTGGTTTTTTTTGTAAATAAAGAATATTGTAAAAGTAAATTATAAGAGAGGTATTCAAAAAAATGAATGTTACATACTTTTTATAGATACTTAATAAATACAATTGTTACACTTTCTTGATGAACAAATAAAGTATTATAAGATTTTCGTTACTTAGGAATTAGGAGAATTACGAGCATGAGTGTGAGGTAAAAAATTTACTTGGAAAAATAAATTAACTATTGCCTCGTCTTGGAGTTGTTTCATTACTCTTTTCATCTCAAATCACACCACATGAAACGAATGCCACAACTTTTTCTAACTTTGGTAATAAATTTGTTGATTTGATTCCACCTTTTGAAGGAAAATTAGAACCAAAAAAAAAAAAAAAAGTTTTTAATGAAAATTGTATGGAAATTATGCTGTAGGATTTTGATTTATTATTTTTCACCAATAAATATGGTGTTCTATCAACAAGAAAATGATTACACCCAACTTTAAAAGATTCCCATAATTGTTCAGTACGGAAAACTATAATTGATCATGATTAACATTGTATAAGTTTCTAGTCTTTTTCTGTGTGTGTGTAAACATTTGTAGATCATTCAATAAATAATTTTATTTCATATATTATAAATAAATACATTATTATCTTTACGTTTTGTAATTGATGTTTCAAACAAAAAACTTATCATAATGAATTCCCAACCAATGGGATTGCAGAATACAAAAACTTCTTTTCAGAAAAAGAAATGGTGCATTCAATTTCAAAGAAAGTTATAACTTTATTGTGATTTTTACGATAGAAATCACTCTCTTTTTTTAGGATTGTGATCCGACTCCTCCCACTTAGTTGTGGGAAAGGCTATTATGATATATTGGAAAGACATGCAATGTGTCGTTAGTACGGCAATGTACAACCTAGGCGGCTAGGCCTATAAATATCTTGCCAAAAAAGAGTTAATTTGGATTGAACAAGAGACCGTACATCTGGTATTGGTCCGATTAAATTGACTCGATTGACATAAGACTATATGTAACTGAATTCATTCACCAATGTGAAATATTCTTCATAAATCTTCATAATCAAATATATAAAAAAAATTCTTATATTAATTAAGAATTCTCATTTAAACTATTTCAAATATATATAAACATGACTAATTTATTGTTGAAATGGGAGGCAAATTTCCTGCTGCGTGCGTATACCTGCGGCCTAACGATTTTGGAAAATGAATTAAAATAAAGGAAAATGTCCAAATGCGATGAATTTTCTTACATCGAAAACATAAAAGATTAAATATTTTGTGAAGTGATTGGCAAGTATTGTATATATATAAAAAAAAAAAAAGTATGTTTGGATGAATGAGAGTGTTATACTTTTGGTTAAATTTTTATCTCGCAAAAGTGAGAATGCTCTTTTCAAAAGAGTGGCTCCTTAACTTCGACCAATCTTAGCAAAAAAAAAGTTAAAATGAACTATGAAATGTCCACACTCTAGATTGTGCTCCTCTATGTCGATTGACAAAGAGATATCAATGCTAAATATTTTCAAATTAAATCGCACTCCCACCCAAAGCACTACTCTCTTCTCTCTCTAGATTGTATGTCTCACATGTATGGCTTTGTTTATGTGTATATGTAGAGAGAGAGAGAGACCATTCTCCAATGTGTAGAAAGGAATGTGCAAATATCAATCAAGATCCGTGATTCCGTGTATGGGATATGGGACCCTTCTTTGCTTTTGATCACCATGTTAAATTCATGAACACGTATATATTGCTCATGTTTATGGGATGAGATATTTTATTATATACTTTTGCATATTATTTCTAGTGCGACACCAGATTTATTAATTTATATATCAAATAATTATTGTTAATTAAAGATTAACAAATTTAAAAGTAAAAATTAAATTATAAAGTCTAATTCGTTAATTAACTCAATTAACAATCTTCAAATTTAGTCTCGAAAAATAAATCTGATTTCAAATTAAACAAAAACCTTTTTAACAAAAGATAGATCTTAAACACAATATATAGGTTTAAACTGAAGAAGAAAATAAAAAAATATACTTCAAACTTTAATGGTGGTACACTAAGAAAATGAGATAGAGGATCGAACTCATCTGGTTTGCATGTTTGTGAGTAAAGTTTTTTAATGTTAAATTGTTATTGCTTACTTTATTTATTATTCCAAAAGTTCAAATATTTTAGTACATCCTATTTATGTAATATAAATAATATGTAATGATGATAATATAAGAATAGAAGATGATATTTAAGCTATATAAAATTAAATAAAGCATGGACTATGCTAAAAGGTTGTAGGTTACACACAGCTGATCACAGGCTATAGGCGACTGCTGCTTTAGTAAAGATCCTCTCCTGATTCTTGATAATGCAAATACACACACACACACACACACACACACACATAAATGGAGCACTCAAAACAGATGTTGACTGCTTGTGTTAACTGGGCTAATATATATATATATATATAAATGTATTTTTCATATATATTAGAGTTAATTTAAACTGAGCAAAATATTTAAAAAATAGTAGCCGTAAACACTTATCAGCCAAATTGATTCTTCAAATCAGTCCTGTTTTGGGCCAAATTGAATAAGTTGTTGGATATTAATATTTTCACCTCATGCATAAAACATTTATAAATTGCTAAGCACGGGACTCTATATCTTATTAATTGTCAACGCCGAAACACTAAGATTAGTAAATTACTTTTTGTCCGAGGATAGATCGATAACTCAATAATTCCATTAGAATTAATATATATATATAATATTTTTTCTGTAGGTAGTGTAGTCCAGCCCAGAAAAGGATAGGATCTCATTACCCATGTTTGTATACAGTATAATTACATGCAGTGATAAGAACAAAGCAAATCTTAATCTTGTCGTCTTAAATATTAATCGCGTATTACAATATTAATGATATTCAACTCTCACACAAGATCGACCCATTATTTTAACTAATATTTTGCATCTATTTTTTATAATACTAATTCATCCACTATTTTAGGATTCATGTTATCATCTAATGATTACGCCATGAATTATTGATCTAGATTCATAATTGATTTCGTAAGTTGAGCATGTAATCACACAACAGTTAAAACGACTTACTTGTTGTGTAGTTTGATTTCCACGTTCAATCGAATCTGGCATCCTGCAGGTGAATCCACTACTTTCGGTATCCACGTGCATGTCAATCCGATGCAGGAACAATTCCATGGTACATAGTTCAATCAGAGAAAGCTAGGAAATCTCTGACTGAACATACGTATTATTTTAGTGACAAAAGAATCAGTTCTTACGTTCCAAACGTTCGAGAACTGATGAATTAACTTCTCTTTCTTTTATTTCTCTACAATTGAGAATTATATATTAACTGCTCCATGGGCCCCAGGCCTATGGGTTTATAATCTTTTGTCTGCTTTAATTAATTAATGGTCCAACCTTAATTAATTAAAGCCCAATATCCTAATCCATTCCATATATCTTTCAATTACATATCCCTTAATGAGAAATAATTACAATGACGTTGTCGCAGGAGAAATAAAACCACGTCACAAGAGAAGATTGCAGACAAATCCACGCCGATGTCGTCAGAGAAAAATCGAAAGCTCCTAGATAAATAGATAGATGCTTTATTTTTTCAATCTAGGTCAATCTAGCAAAAAGGTTCCCGAATTTAAGATTACAAATCTTGGTAAAACACGAGCTGTAAACGCGTCTCCTTGGGATTACTTGTGAGTGGGATGCGTCTCACTCAAGTCGCGTTTCGGAATCGCGTCTGAGGTGGAGACGTGTTTTTGTCTCACGTCGTCTTTCATCTCTCTCTACAGCCACATCTCTCTCTGGCTACCCGTTGCACACTCCAAAACACTTGTTCGCCAAAATTCCACATTAGTTTTGTTCCTCTCTAAAAAGTAATGAATTAAATACTATGTACATTGCTCTTGCCAGAAGAAAAAAAAAGTAGAACAAAAACCCTTCAGTAGAACGTCATCCCTTCCCGATGACTTATTCAATTTTGCACATTAAGACCGAATTCCACCCAAAATTTGCTTCTTCCACAGTTCCAAGTTTGTCTGTCGAGTTCTGATCGTGAGGAGGAGAAAATGAAGCAGAGCAGGAGAGTGGTGTAGTTATATTGGAGGTCAAGAGTGGTGGACGGTGCCACTTCTGGTGACGATAAGGTGACTTCGGTTTACATATTGGAAGAAATTTACGATTTGTTGAGGTCGTCGCATTCTTCCATTGATAAGGAAGTCTCCGAGTTTATTCCCAAGCGCCTCAACCACAAATTGCCTATTGTTAAGCGGAACCTCTCGCGTCTTCACTTAAGTGAATACACGTTTGCAACTCGCGTTTTTCCTAGATTTGTAATGTAAAAAAAAGGTCTCCATTTCGGAACCTTTTTGCTACATTGACCTAGATTGAGAAAAAAATTCATAGATAGATAGTGATAGGATACGGCCCAAGCTAATAGGCCTAACATAAGTGGGCCTTGGAATAAAGCTCGGCCCACAAGAAGTTCAGTAGTTCGGCCCCCAAGAAGCCCAGCAGCTCGGCCCCCAAGAAGCCCACCAGCTCGACCCCCGAGTAAAGCCCACCTCTAGGCCCATGTAAACTCTATAAATAGAGGGCTAGAGGCATAGAGAAACACACACAAAATCTGAGAGTTGTAATTGTAACACACTTTTAAGTTGCAAATATACTCTTACGCTTTGAGCCGTGGACG
>JAYDZE010581153.1:0-11140 GCA_034509125.1 Monilaria moniliformis | reverse complement strand
AAAGGGGAAAAAATGGTACGTAAAACCATCGGTTTTCTGCAAAACTGCCGGTTTTGGCAAAAAACTGCCGGTTTCTCTGCCAAAAACCACCGGTTTTGCAGTGGAAACCTTCTAAATACTCTTCTACATGTACAACCGATTAAACCGCCGGTTCCGGTTCCAAAATTTCGAAACCGTAACCAAACCGTCGGAACCGAATTCACGGTTCCGGTTTAACCGTTTTCGCCGGTTCCGGTTCCGGTTCCAAAAAAACCGGGCATCCCTAGTCTCAGTCTTAAACATACCATGTCTCACCATTGCTATGTTTTCTAGAATGATAAGCATATGAAATATGTTTATATGTTTTATCTAAATGATATTCCATTCAGTTTATCTTGTAAATCCTTTTCATCTAAAATGTCTCTAGCTTTATGAAGATTATTTTTTTTAATTTCTAGGATCATATATATCAAATCGTGAAATAATTTATTCTTCATTAACATAAATATTTTCAATATTAAATGCATATGACACATCAATTGGATCACTTATATATTCAATTTCATCATTTCAATTTTCATGATTTTGATTGTTTAATTTTTCATTTGACTAATTTAATCTATTATGGAAATCCACATTTTTTTTTAATAACAAATCTATCAAGTACAATAGCCCATTTTTGTGATTTTCTTAACTCATATTCTCATTTTTTCTTTTTTTCTTTTTCACTTCCATATAAGTTTTTTTCTTTTTTGCAATATGTATAATTGGTATTTAGCAAATAATAATGGAAAATAGATGATTCGGGATTACTCAATAGATGTTTGAAAAAATAGATCTATGATATGAATTCACAATTAAGGGTGAAAGAAGTTGGCGTGGAGAAGAAAGTGTGAGATGTTGAAACTTAAGAGAGAAAAAAGAAAATAAGATGAGATAATTGGATTTTTTTTTAAGTCTGGCAAGAATTTAAGACTCAAAATTTGTTAAATTAAATTTATATAGCCCCCCTCTAATTAAACCTTAAAAAATGAGTAATATTTTAAATGAATTGTCATATTTTCATATAAAATAGTAAAAAAGTAAAAGTTAAGCATCTTCTATTCCTGAGCCCTAGGGAAGCGCACTCCTAGCATATGCCCAAGACCATAAAAGAAATAAGTCTTATATCATACAATAGATTGTATGTAACAGGGCATGTAGTCAAGGCACATACCATCCACCGAATATGACCTTGAGATAATAAACTTACTTTTCTAGCGATTTCAATAAAAAATTACTTTTTGGTATTTTTATATGTTTGGCGCCAACATTGTACTCACTTTCCCTTTTCTTTCTTTTACCTTTTCTTTTCTTTTTATTTTTATTGATAATTAAAATTTAATTCTTCTTTTTAAGTTTTCAATTAGTGTACCATGTGAGACATGTGCGAAGATCATTATGTTATAACTAATTGTGAAAAACAATTAAATGTTAACATTAAGAATAAATATGTCATGTAATTATTTATATATTGTATTTCGCTCTATAATGCACGATAAACAAAATGTACAAAATGAAGTGAAATTTGACATTAGATTACCATTTTATTTTGGTTTAGCTTGCGAGGAATGAGAATGTCTCTCATAATAAATCATAAAATATGAGGGCATTTATAATAGAAATTGGGCCTTTCTCTTTCTTGTGTATTATTTATGGATTTTATAATAAAAAAAATTAATTTTAACACCCACAATAGAAGACATTGATTTTGTTTTTCTCTTAAATTTTATATCTTTTATTTTTTTTAATTCTTTCTTATTTCATATAATTTTCAATTATGAATATATATTTCCTCCAAAAAATTACAAACATATATGAATATTCTGTAACTGAAATATGAATTCCATAAAAATAAAGAAATTACATAATCAAGCAAAGAATAAAGAGCGAAGAACGAGGAACGAAGGTTGGGGACCAGGCCACGACACACGTCGTCGGGCAATGGATCGCGGAGCAACCCCCGATAGCTCTCCAGTCGCGTGGGAGACAAGGCCGCGTACAAGATGTGCGGCAGGTCGGGCGACCTATGCGCAGGGTGCCAAGGGACACCACCCATGCGACGCGAGCGTCAAGCGTCGGGAGGCACGAGCGGCAAGGGGCAGGCAGACGGGTGGGCGTGGGCACTGACGTGCGGGGGTGAGGCAGCACGCATGACGCAGGCTGCTCTCGGCAGCCCTTGGCCAGCAGCGCTCGGACGCTCGAAGGCAGCGGCAATGAGGCAGCAAGCGCGCGCAAAACACCTAGAGTGACGGGGTTCTCGACCAACGACATGTTCCCAGTGAGACACAAGAATTTTGTCAACATTTTTCTCGACAAATAGGGATTCGAAAGTCATCTAGAACCAGGTTGGTCCAGGGAATACGTGTGGAAGTATTGGTTTGCCGAGAAGGGTTGCGTCGTGTCATACGCGCAAGACCCGTCGAGGTGGTTCTCGACCAATTTTGGTTTCCGACTGAGACAAGAGAGTTTTATTGAGATTTCTCTCGACAACTAAATGTTTCTAAGTCTATTGGAATCAAGTTGGCCAAGAACATATGTTTGGAATAAGGGGATAGCCGAAGATGGGTTGCGCCGTATCACATGCTCTGGACCCGTTGGGGCGTTTCTCGACAAAGTCTGTTTTACCGAGGAGACAAAGGGTTCTTGTTGAGTTTTGTCTCGACAAGTGGGAGCTTGGTGGACCGGAAAATTTGTTTGCATATGGGTGTTGCTCAAGTGGTTCGTTCACAGCTTACGCGTAACGGTCATCCTTGACCAAATTTGAGTTCCTAGCAGGACGATCGCCGCAAGCCGCCTCCTTCCTTTTCCTCATGCTGATTCTTGGCCCTATCCCTCACGCTGTCATCACACACACATAGTATATATATTTTTTCATCATTGTCCTAATTTTCTTCCTTTAGTTAATTGGTTTGAATGTTGAGGTTGAGAATATTTGTTAAGTAGATAGAATTATTGGGAAAATGACTTTGAGAAGAAACTAACTAAACTTTGGTTAGATTGAAAGGAGAATCGAGAGTTTGGAAATAAAGGGGATGTAGTCGACACCATTGTAGAAGGTGAATAGTGACTTATGTCTTGTGTTGGAGTGTTAAGCTGGAAAAGAAAAAATAAATGGACTAGAAATTAATAGGTTAATTGGTTGAATACTAATAAGGTAATTGAGCTATAAAAGAAAATAAGTGGCCTATAATAATTGACAAGGCTATTAGGCTAAGAATAAGTGATAATGGTCTTAAAATAACTTTGTTAGGAAAAAGAAGTTTAATTTGAGACCATAATAAATTGAATTTAATATTAATCTAAGATTTATACATTTAAATGGGGTTAAAAATTAGGTCCAATCAAAAGAATTATAATTCATCTTTTAAAGTTATTAAAATAAATTTGTTAAAATAGAATATATAAGTGCTAACTAAAAAAATAATGAAAAGATAAAATAAAATAACTAATAACTAATAAGTATTAATGAGAAAAGAATAAACTATATAATAAAGTTTGATTAAAAGTCAAATGTTAATTAGAGTTTATAATTATTAATTATATAGAGTTATTGATTGATATATAATTATTATTCAAGGTGATCGTGCCCCGAGCAGCAGCCGAGGAAATGATAAAGTGCAGGAGTAGGACGAGCACCTAAGTGCGATATTTTTGCTTCATGAGGTAGTGTATTAAATGCTAGGCCTTTATTTCTTGAATTAAATTTATGCGATTGCATATAGTGATATAGAATAGAAATTGTTAATATCGTGATATGAATATGTGTTATGTGTGATTAGAAATTGAGTATTATGTGATAATGTAAATTTACTATTTGACTGTGATTATTAAATTATGACTTGATATTGATAATATCTGAAAAGCATGATATACATGTTTAAGCCTCGTGCTTGAGTGTGTTCATTGGGTGTAGTTGGCATATGCCATAGGACAACAGTACTGCATATTCGGTCACTCGTCTTTTGCATGACCAAAATGGGGGTCGACTGTTATCTGATATGCGCCCTTGTAGTGATCTGATTTGATATACGCCCTTGTGGTGATTTGATTGATTGATATACGCCCTTGTGGTGATCGGATTGATGAATATACGCCTTTCGAGGTGTCTGCGCCCTAATTGGGTGATTTGTATCTAGTCCGTGTACCCGTGTTAGTCACTCAACACATTTTGGGGTTATACGTGATTATATGTGCTTTGATAAATATGTTGCTGTGGATTCTCTGTTATAATTGGAAGTTATGAAAATATATAATATTATCTAACATTTAGCTTATGATATAATTATGATATTCTGAGTTGGATTTTATTGTTGAATTAGATATTTACATGATATGAAGAAAAAATTGCTTTACTGTTCGATAGGAATAAAAAATAGAGGTGTGTAAGATGTCCATGCGAAGCTCTCTCGATAGAGAAAATATCTTACTTGATGCGTTAGAAGTAAAGGAGATCGTTTGGAGGGTCAAACGGGGCTCCGAAGTGTGCTGACGAGAATTGAGTTTGCTGGACAAATTGGATTGGTGGAGTGATGGGAGTTGCAAGTCCTCATCTTACAACAATCAACATGAAAACTCTGTAAATAAGGTTTACATTCAAACTCTAGGAGCATGTCTAGGGTCTCGAATTTATCTGTTTCATATTACCTGACTTTATGCGTTCTATGATAGATTGTGTAAATTGCATGTGTTTAATTCTAATTATCATCCTATGATATCCTTGACAGTTTAGGGCATTCATTCATCGGAATAGCAATCCCCATCAATTGGTATTACAATCGGATCATAGGCTCTAATCCTTGGAATTAATTTTATTTACCTATTGTTTTTGAAGCTTTGCTTTAGTTTAAATTTAGTTTTGTGGTTATTTGTTTTCTACAATAATCTGATTTACATGGGAAATTTGAATGCATTAGATCCGTTTTTGTGGTTTTACCATTTAGGCATGTGTTGTAAACTCACGGTGGTTAACCGTGGTAGACTAGATTTGTCATTTTATTTTTCTTGTAAACTCATGTAATTTTGGACGAGAAATCAAACAAAGAATGAAGAATGAAGGTCGAGGATCGGACCACGACATGTCGTCGGGCAACGGGTCGCGGAGCAACCCCTGACAGCCCTCCAGTCTCGTGGGGGACAAGGCCATGTACAAGACATGCAGCAGACCGGGCGAGCTATGCGCAAGTTGCCAAGGGGCACCGCCCATGGCACGCGGGCGTCGGGCGTCGAGAGGCAGGAGGGGCAATGGGCATGCAGACAAGTGGGCGTGGGCACTGGCATACGGGGATGAGGTAGCATACATAGGCGCAGGCTGCTCTTAGCAGCCCTCAGCGAGCAGCACTCGTACGCTCGCAAGCAGCAGCAATGGGGCAGCAGGCGCGCACAAGGCACCTAGAGCGACGGGGTCGCTCGAGGCTAGAAGGCGATGCTCTCAGCAGCACTCGGCGGCAGGCCTCAGCATCCTTCGAGCGACACGCGAACAAGGAGTGCAGGGCGATGCGTGCTCGGTAGGGCGATGTTAAAATATACACCCTTGTGGTGATCTGCTTGATGAATATACGCATTTCGAGGTGATTGCGCCCTAATTGGGTGATCTGTATCTAGTCCGTGTACCCGCGTTACTCACTCAACACATTTTGGGGCTATACGTGATTATGTGTGCTATGATAAATATGTTACTGTGGATTCTCTGTTATAATATAAAGTTATGAAAATATATAATGTTATCTGACATTCAGCTTCTGATATAATTATGATATGTAAGTTGGATTTTATTGTTGAATTAGATATTTACATGATATGAAGAATAAATTACTTTATTGTTCGAATAGGAATGAAAATAAAGTTGTATTTTGTAATTCTAGGTTGCATAGCATTTATATCATTTCATAAATTTAGTTCTAACGTTTAATATACTACTGAGCTAGTGAGCTCACTCCACTACATGATACATTTTTGCAGATTAAATTCATCGTCAATTCATCAGTTGCAACCTCAGTCAAGTCAATGTCCTTTTTGGGTAAATATTGGGATATAATAGTACATGTGGCATGTTAGGATTTTTGATGTACATATATGAGTCGTGAGTAACTGTTGTGCATATTTTGCACTTCTATATATATCGTTTGTTTATTAATTGGAAATGTTCATTTTGAATAAGCTAATATAATTATTTAAATTTCGATGACTGACCATTTATGATAATATATATATATATATATAGCAGTGTCTTGCAGTAATTATATCTAGAAAATCTAGAAAATCCTATCATATCTATTTTGTTTAGATTTAACTAGATATGGATAAAGTTAACTAGATTTATCTAAACCAAATCTAATCTATTTAGATTTGCTTAAATATTGTTAGTTTTTTCGTAATTATCTTTTTGGATAATGGTTGCCATGTAAATGGGGTTGTAATCATCCTTTTATTTGGTATTTATATTTTATCTGCTTATGTGATAATTATGTTCAAAAATCATTTTTTTTCTCAAAAAGGACTAAACGAGAATTATAATTATATTTATTTCTTTTGGAATTAAATATGGTCTCCATAAATTGATTTATTTCTGAAGTGATTTACTTGGGGTCCCCGACCACCCTAGTGGTGGCTTGATCTTTCAAAAATTATAAGCTCACTATTAGGGTTTGTATACTGAAAATCATTATTTGGGTTGCTTTGTATTAAAACCTTATTTCCCATTTTGAGTAGAAATTTAACATTGTCACATGATTTATCTTTTGTGGTTATGGATTCTTATTCTGAAGCATATAATCATAAATTGAGCAAATAAGTCATCTTTCTATATTGTAGACTGAATTGTGGATCCATGATCATAAAAGATCTTTCCGTCGTTTCTTTATAGAATAAAATTATGTTCTCAACCTCGATAGACATGGACAGTCTATCGTGAAAGGTTTCAGTGTCGATCCGAAATTCGCGCATATCTTGGCCAACTGATGGCACTAAGTATGGTATAGCACTGAAATTGATTACAATGAGATACATACTTCTATGCTGTGTAAATGAAGTACAAGATCTCGGTGATTGCTTATTTTTCAATCTATATAAGTAACATTGAGCATACGATGTTGATTATGCACTGCTTTGACTTATCAATAGGTGCATGTGTAATGTCCGGCATAGCATGTCTGTCAATGTGTGTTGGTCCCTGGGACAAGGGGAGGTTAGCTTCTGGGATGACATCTGGTTTGGGGATTCCACTCTGAGATCCTATTGTCATCCTAATGCGACACCCGACCAAGTCCCAGTTCATCATTTTTGGCATAATAATACTTGGCATATAGATAGGTTGCTTGCTCTGCATTGGAATTTTGGTGTGCCTTTGCAGGTGATTGGTGCTATCAAAGATGTTCCGATTGATGTGTGTGGACGGGATGTGACGAGATGGGTTCCTACTAGCCACGGCGGGTTCTTGGTGTCCTCTGCTTGGGACCTGGTGCGGCATAGGCTGCCCCGTCATCAGCTTCTTGCCCAAATCTGGAATGTGTGCCTCACGCCCACGATGTCTATCTTTATCTGGCGCCTCATCCTGGACAGAGTCCCGGTCGACAGTAAGCTGCAGTCGCGTCATGTGTCTTTAGCGTCCATGTGTCTGTGCTGTGCGTCTCCTTCCATTGAGTCTGTGTCTCATTTGTTTATGTTTAGTGTGTCGGCGAGGACTGTGTGGGAGCATTTTTCGGCCTGGTTCCCAGATCTGCACACACCTGTTCACACGAGCACTGCCATTGCACATATACTAGGTTTTTGGTGTACGGCCTATCACAAGGTCCCCGCCACTCACATTAGTTTCATAATTCCTTGCTTGATTGTTTGGTTCATTTGGAAGGAAATGAATAGCCGTAAACATGATGGCACTCCTTTTTGTACTTCACATGTGATTTCGCAGGTTACCCGCCAGCTACATTCCTTGGTGGCTGCAGGGAAGTTGGAATCTCAGCATTGGCGGGGTACTTCACCTCGTGTGGAGTTCATGCCGCCTGTCGTCCCGCGTCCGCGGGTCCTACGATCTCGTCTTGTTTCGTGGCGCCCGCCCGAAGGTTCGTGGATCAAACTCAACACGGATGGATCCTTCACTAGCCCAGATATCAGCGCCCCTTCCCCACGTTCTGGTGGGGTTGGAGTTGTTAGGGGTCCTGATGGCGGTCTGTTGGCGACCTTCTGTGCCCCCCCTAACGGCTTCGTTGAGCTTCGAGGCCGAGCTTCTCGCCCTAGCGCATGGTCTTGAATTGGCTAGACGATTCTCCGCCCGTGTTTGGATTGAGATGGACTCAGCAGCTGTGATTGCCATGATGAATTCGGTGAAGCTTGGTGCGGCCTCCATTCGCTACCCCATGGTGAAAATCCGTACCATTCTCCGCCAACTTGAAGTCCGGTTTACACACACCTTTCGGGAAGGCAACCGGGTTGCGAACTTCTTAGCAGGGCGAGGGGCCCAGACCTCAGTCCTAACTTACTTTGATGCAGTTTCCGCGCTACGCCAAATGAAGGCCCTGATTCGGATGGAACAGTTGGGTTACCCAACTTCCGATTCTGGTATATCGATGGATAGGTCGTCTCACCCCGTTCTGACTTGCTGGATTGGGATTTGGTTTTTCTTTGGGCTTGGTCACTTTTGGGCCATCCCAGATGTTCTTTATCTTCACGTTTTTGTTCCTGGTTGGCACGACCCGGTCTATGGGTTCGGCCACCCTGATTTTGCTCATTCTTTCTCAGGTCCAGGTCACTTTTGGGCCTGGCCTGATTGTTTGACTCACGTTTATTGGTTTTTATATACGGGTTGGGGGTCTGCCTAACCCCGCTCTTAGGGGCGTTTTGAAAAAAAAAAAAAAAAAAGAGTTCTGATGCATGAACGAAATACCAAAATATATGAGCTCTCACTAAAAATAATATTTGCTAGTAAATAATTTATTTTATTGGCTTTGGAAAATAATTACAACGAATGAATCTAAATTTGACATAATATCATTTATTGAATTTCAATATAAATAATATTATCACATGTAATCTTCTTAAATAGGTACTCCACTCAATGGATACCACTATAAGTTTGATGTAAGACTAAATAATTATTTACACAATAGAAAATCCAAATCAAAATAATTAATATTTGAATATTTTAAGATAACTATATCATGATTTTAGTTTCTTTTTTTTTTTGTTAAACGAGACTTTATACATACTCCTTTTATATAAAATTTAACTATTTTATGTAAAAAATTTATTTAATGAAATTTTACAAAAAATAGATGTGAAATTGCATAAAATCTCAAAATCATTTTTATCAAATATTTCATTAGCTTATATAATCATATGAAATGTTGAAGCTTTTGACACTTTATTTTAACTTGGGAGTTTATGCATTTGTTTTACAAATGTATATTTTATCAAGTGTTGATCAACCAATTTTATTAAATATGTCAAGTTGATAATAAATCATGTTGGTTTGGAGTTAACATCATCATTATCAATGTATTTTATTGGATATTTAAGAAGACATAAATGAAGAATTAAATAAATAAGAATAAATGACAAAGGAGAGGTCACTCCATAAATTAATGTCTCTTTTATATAGATTTTCGTTTGATATAAAGATAAAATTTGTTAGTTTATTGTTCTAATATATTAACTAATATTATTTGATAAATTTAATTATTGGACATAGTAATATTAGACAAATTAAATTTGATTTTCAATGAGAAATATAACTATCTATTTGGAAAATTAATTAGTTAATTGGCCATATTAAATTAATGGTGCAAAATATATGTAGAATGAGATATTATTTATATACCTTTTATTTAAGGTGGAATGTGATTAGAAACTAATGTAATGTCAGATAGGAGATTGATGAAAATAAAAATAAAGAATGAAAATTATAAATGAATGAGATTCGAAAGAAATTGAAAGAGAATATAATAAATTCTATTTAGATGCTAGGCTAATATTGTTTATTTTTAAAAACCACATGCTTGTGTTTATTTATTTTTTCGAAAGCCAGATGCTTGTATTGTTTTTTTATGTAATATATATATATATATATATATATATATATATATATTATATGTGTGTGTAGTGTGTAGGGATACCAATTTAGTCCGAAATCTATGGGTTGCCTCGATTAATCTGATAATTCTATATGGTTAGGGCTGAAAAATTATAACTTGAAAAAATCCCAACCCGAATACCCTAAACCGAATAGCCCGCAATCCTATAAGGTTGATCCGAAGATAGCCCGAACTCCATAGAGTTGACCTCAAAATTAGTATCTTATCATTATTTAGTTTTCAAACTTCATTACTTTAAATTTTTTCAAACTTTTTTTTCAAATGTATGTAAAAATGCATTTTGATTCAATATTTGAAAGTCATATTCATCATTTTACTTTTTTTATATATTATTATAACATTTAATATAAAATATTTAAATTTAAAATTTAGAAAATGATAGTCATTTATTAAAAATGTATGCTCTTAATTTTCTATGAGCTATATATTTAGTTTTGAGTTGAAGCGACATTAATTTATGCATGTATTTTTTTGTTAGAAATATATAATTATCAAAATTAATATATTAATTTAAAAAATTCATATAAATTTTTTGAGTCTGATTAGCCCCATGTGTTAGCCTGAAACCCGATAATTTAGGGTTAAGGTTGAGAATTTCTAGCCCGAAAAAACCATAACCCGAATGGTCCGTAACCGAATAGCCCGACGACCCGATAGGATTGGCCCGAACCCAAACGGATTGACCCGATTGACATCCCTAATAGTTTGTATATATAAATTATTTAAATATTTCCAATAAAGGATCGGCATTTTGATAACAAACATGAAAATATTATATTTCTTACATGAAAAGCGAGCTACGAAATTTAAATTCTAAATATAATTTTTATAGAGGAAAATATAATCAAACAATGTAAAGTTTATTTTTTTCTTCTTTTAGGGGGCGTTTGGTAGTTATGTTAGGATATTTTAGGATAGTTAAATCATGTTAGTATTTAGGATAAAATTTGGGTTAGAGATTAGGATAAAAATTTTAGTATGTTGTTTGGTAAGTAAGATAGAAAGTAGGATAAAAATAAATTGAGTGTTTGGTA
>JAYDZE010581142.1:0-11140 GCA_034509125.1 Monilaria moniliformis | reverse complement strand
AACGAACTAAACCAACAAAACTACAAGCAACATTTTAGAAACAAACTGGGCAACCGAATGTAAACTGGGCAATTTGAAGGACAGACACAAACTAGGCAGCTAAAACGTATTGGGAATTTTACTGCTTCTAACTAAAAGTGAAACACAACAGAACGGAATTGAAAGCAAACAGAGATATGTAAAACATGTTCAAACGGGTAAGCTTAAGGTAGGAAAACTAGACTGTGCAGTTTTAAGGTTAAATGCATGATTGTTGCCTAAATTCTAAAAGTGTTCGAGAAATAAACCAAATTTTCGTTAAAATCAAAAGCTGAAATTGAAATATTGAAGCTAAACACATAAACAAGTCAGATTTTACCGGCTATACCACTAGACAGATTCTATCAACTAGTTAAAGCAAGGAAAGCAACAATAGTCAAACACCTATTTTTGGAAAAGAAACATCATGGCTTTTAATAATCAGAAAATGCGGGTTCAAAATGGGAAAGAAGCAGGGGACATGCAGAATGGGCAGAACAGAGGTGCATGAACAGGTTTTTGTGCTTTAACAAATCTCCTACGAAACTTTTCAACCGAAACAAGTGACTACATCAACAAATTGTAACTGCACCTTTTCATACAAAACTCAACACATTTCTCCCAACTGAGTTCATCAACAAGAAAGACACAAGACAAAGAAATTAGAAAAAAATATCAAGATGAAAAGCTAAATGATTTTGGAGGCAAAAACTCTTAACTAGTTACTGACTTTGTAAACAAAAATTAAATCACCAAACACAAGTTACGATTCAGCACTTACAACCGACTTAACAACTAAAACTCCAGTGCATTAGAAGAAATAGATCAGATTCACTTGATTCAGGTGTAACATCAACAATCAAAACAAAACAACACATTACTAGCCCAAATAGTTATAAACTAGAATAGAGGTTTTTTAAAGCATAATGTTGCAACAGAAAATAAACTCCAAATGGTATCAACAACTGATATACTGCTCTGTCTATCCCATGCTAGCAGAGGAACTTCTCTTCTCGAAAGACTCCCAAGAGTGTGCAGGTGAAAATCCCCGAAATGAAGTGAATGGAGTAGTGTGAAAGTAGATGTGTGTGTTCCTTCTCTCTCTTCTTTCTCGGCTTTTATATGGTGGCTATGAGTGATTTCCAGCTAGGTTTCCTTCTCTTCAAGCCTGCTTGGTTAGACATTTTTGCCCCTGAACGCAGCTGGTGGAGACACCTCACCAAAGTCTGCCTGAGACCACTTTCCTGCGCAATATTCTGTTTCAGCACTCAAGCTGCCCAGCTAGAATGTCCATTCTGCTCTTCTTTAGCTATTTTCCTTATTCCTTAGCACTTCTGCCCCTTGCTCCCGTTTCTTCCTGTTTCCTGCCCATTATTACCTGATTAGTGTAGATAATTAAAGCTCAATTAGACCCCTTAGACTAGCATCAATTGCTACTTATCAGAAACCATATCCAAATCGAAACAAGAAGAAATGAGTATGCCAAATCGAAATCAAGAACCAAACGAAGAAATCCACTACCCAAACGAAATCAGAAACCAAACGAAGAAACCCACTGCCCAAATCAAAATCACAAGCCAAATGAAGAAACAATACAAAGAACAACAAATCGAAATAAGAAAAATCAAAAGAAGAAACCCACTGCCTAAATCAAAACCGGAAACCAAACGAAGAAGAACAAAAACAGAATCGAAATTATAAACTCAACGAACAAATCTAAGAAGAACGGAGTCGACAAATTTTGTGGGGAAAAATAGGCTCAGATCTGCCAAAATCATCATAGCCCCCGACTGCCCAAATCGAAACCAGAAACCAAACAATGAAAAACAAAGACAGAATCAAATCAGAAACTCGACGAACAAATCCAAGAACAGCGTCGGCAAATATTGGGGGGGTGAAAGAGGCTCAGATCTGCCAAAATCATCATCGCCTCAAATCGAACAACAAACGAGAAACCCACTGTACAAATCATCCCAATCGAACACAAACGAGCATGCCAAATCGAAATCAGAAACCTATCGGTCCAAACCCACAAGTAATTGAACAAGATATGGCGGCCATGGAGCGACAACAGACGGCGAACATGCAGTGACAGGCGACAGACGGCCATGGTACGACGGCGGCCATGGAGGTCGTGGCCAGATCTGCAGTGAAGAGCGGGTAAGGAACCACCACTACCGCCGCACGAACACCACTACCGTCGATAGTCGCCGCCGAGAGCGAGAGAGTTGCGGCCATGGAGCGACGGCGGCCATGGTGCGACAGCAACCACTACCGCCGGTCGCCACCGTCTCGAGGAAGAGAGAGAGTCGCAGGGCCAAAGAGGAAGTGAGAAAGCTAGAACAAACAGTAACTTATCGCACCAAAAATGGTGCGATAAGGTGTCAGGCATTTAAGGACGGAACGACAGCGTTTTGTGCATTTCTGGAGCGAGCTGTGATAAATAATCGTGGCCCGACGGGCCGACGAGAAATCCTATATGCTCTACCAAACACCTCTAATACACTGTTGGGCCAATATTATTTATCCTAACTGGGTCTAATCCTATCTATCAAACGGGGCCTTAATGTTATCCCAATCGCCCAATTATTTTTGCCAAGCCCCAACAGTAACACGCGATAATGACCTTTAAATCGTGACACCCTCGTAACAGTGAGGCGAGGCGGTAGTGGTGTGGTGTATGTCATTTGGGAAATGGACAATCTTTTGAATTATCTATTGCTTTTTGTAATTATAATATATATTATATACTAAAAATATACATATAACATGTACTAATGTACATAATCTTTACATGACCCATAAATATTGGGATTTGGGACTCATTCTCCACAATCTTGGGAGTCCAAATCTCTCATCCTTTTTCCGTTAATGGACATATATATGTAATATATATGTAGATGTAGGCATGCAGGGTTTTAATTAGATTCAATTATTTCGGATCACTTATTCAGCAAAAAGGCGGAGGAAGTGAAGAACTACCACCAGCCGCGCCACCATCTTCCCGACACCGATTCACGGCGGGCCTCGTCGTTGGAAACCACCATGGACGGCCGCAGGAGCAGCTGCGTTCATCGTTTCACTGCCTGTCTCGTTGGTTTTTCCCTTCTCATGGCCATCAATGCTGAAAATCAAGATGGTGAAGTTGGTAAGTTATCAGATTGTTATTATTAATTGTAATAATTATTTTGGTGTCAAGATATAATCTAATTACCATAAATATATATATGCATGTAATATACTATATTGTTATACTTGTATAGTCAGTTATTATAATTATCTCGATTTTATATTTCTTAGTTAGATTCATTGTCAAAAAAATCACCACTTTTACTATGTTATTCCTTTAAAATTTGCTATGACCACTATGCCTTATTTCATCTCGATTTGGGGATAAAAAAATGAAGGTCTCGTTTGGTACGTAATATATGATAATAATATTTTGGTAATTGAATCAATTAACTTATAGTAGCATGATCAAATTATGACAGTTTAATTTATTAATGAATTAATAAATAGTATAATTATAATTTGTGATTACGTATTCCACCATCCCACCTAAGTGGAATGCATTATTAAGATCTGCATAATATATTATCGATCCTTGTTTTATAATAAGATTTTTGTTTCTAAGCGAACATGATATTAGAGTGTCATAATTATATTATACACTCTAATCATTTCGAATAAACGAGTCATAAGGATGTACTAATTACCAGTTAAAGCATAAGGATTTAATTGCAATGTTTTAAGTCTCGTTGGCTAGTTTTTTTACGAGATTTTCATAACTATAAGATCATACGATAAGAAATTGAAAATTCTAATTCTCGTTTAAATTGTCCCTTTACTTTAAAACTCACTCAGTAAATTGATATGTCGTATTTACAGATAATGAACATGAATTTTCGTATTTGAAGAATTCTTCGAAGGGACCAGAACACTGGGGAAGTCTTAAAGAAGAATGGAAATTATGTTCAATTGGAAAGTTCCAATCTCCAATCAATATTATCGAGGAAAGAGTATCGATTTCGTCTGAAATTGGAAAATTGGGAAGAAACTATAGACCAGCTCCAGCTGTATTAAGGAATAGGGGACATGACATCATGGTACGATTTCACATTGTGTGTTTAAGGATGTAAATGAGTTGAATCGAAAAAAATCTTGAATATGAGACGTCATGTATGACTTTTTTTTATTGCTATGGTTAGGTTGAATGGAATGGATACAGCGGGAGCGCGTATCTCACCGGCAATACGTACAATCTAGTGCAATGTCATTGGCACACGCCTTCTGAACATACGATCGGAGGACGAAGGTTCGCATCTCTAGTGTATCAATTTTGTATTTTGTTAATCGTGTTGGTGTTGTTACATGTGGTATATGTTGGTTAATGGAATAATTATGTGGTCAAATTGATATGGTAATACAGGATCTCGTGTGATGTGACCTAAACAGCTTTTGATGAAAATAAATGTAGTACTACTGCAGTGTAATATAGTACCCTCATTGTAGGTACGACTTGGAACTGCATATGGTCCATAGGAGCTCCGAAGGGCAGATTGCTGTAATTGCTATTCTATATGATTTAGGACGTTCAGATCCTTTTCTTGACAAGGTTAGTGATACGGGGTAGAATCGTCATTCCGCAATCATGTTAATTTTTTTACTTACAACTCGCACACACTCTCATACACATATACATATGGTAACTCGAATTCCCGATCTATTGATTGGGGAGAAACTGTCTTACCAATTAAGTTACGTATCATCATTACATTAACTTCTTTTTAGATACCTAGACTTCAAAATATCTCAATCTAGGTATTGTGATTCAAATTTTGAATTTTCAATGTTGAAATCGATTATTCCACCAATCAGGCCAGTTCATGTTATGCAAAAAAAATATATAAAAACTTGTCGTACTAACAAAGAAAGGTTTATCATATGCAGGTTTTAGCAAATATTAATGATTTAACAAAAGGTGGAGAAGAAATTGATTTAGGTGTTGTTAATCCATGGGACATCAAGTTTGGAAGCAGAAAGTATTATAGGTATTTGGGTTCTCTTACATCTCCTCCATGCACGGAAAGTGTTCTTTGGACACTGCTCAACAAGGTCAGTTTTGTAATTTTTGGAGACATATTTTACACACATCACACATATTATCTGTTTTAATTTTTTTTTTTTTTGTTGTTGTTGTTGTTTAGGTGAGAACAGCGTCAAGGAAACAAATAACAACACTGAAGGAAGCTGTCCATGATGTGAGTAATGCGAAATAAATTTAGATATCATGACAAACTCGTATATATTTTCTCAAAGTAATTAATTTCGTTATTTTTTTCATAATGAATTAAGATGATAAAATTTAAAGCCGTGTAAATTTGAAGAAATAATTCTCTAATCTATATACACCACGTGGTAATGTGAGTTGGTGTGTGTCTAACCAATAATTATTTGACAAGTGGAATGTTAGTGGGCTCTTATCCAGGTTCACATTAAAATTGACGTTTCACTTATCAAATAACTATTTATTAGACACATCAACACACATTGTCACGTAGTATGTCTAGACCAGAAAAAAAATTCGTGTAAACTTGAGGACTTGAGATGGCATTTGAGATATTGTTTCCCATTTGTTAGCGTCACATTATCATTTTTTCTTCAATTCTCAACAATGCTCCTAAGTCACATCAATATAAAGATAGAAAAATAGTTTTTTTTTTTCATTAATTAATGTCGACGAGATTATAATATGATTTTCTTTTTTTTTTCTTTCTTTTTTTTCTAATGCAGGGTTTCGAATATAATGCAAGACCACTTCAACCTCTCAATGATAGAATCGCATTAAAGTATCGCCCCGACTTTCAATGAGAAAGAAATCTAGCTTACAATGTGTCACCATCTATTTTATCAAACCATAATTTTTTTATTTGAATCTTTTGGATTTCGGCTTAATATAAATATTAATTATGGATGAATTATTTTTCCTTCCTTTCTACTGTTGATGGCTAGAAACCTACTATTGTCGCATGAGGGTCATTTTAAATTTATTTTTTATTTAATTTTCTTTTTTATATAGATATTTGAATCACATAGGTGGTGCATATTGCACTAAACAAATCCAATAAGTTAAGTCAATCTAATTATTGAGTCAAAATCAAAGCTCATTTTGTAAGATGCGTTAACACGTAATTCGATGTATAAATATATTACCAAAAGAAAATAAAAAATTGATTAGTGTACTAATTATTAATGATATCATGAATACACACACACACACACACACACACACATATATATATATATATATATATATATATATATATAATATGTTATTATCAAATGGAAAAAATATTCTGCTACATATTTTATGTGAGCACCATTCATTAACACAGTTATTGTTTAGCGGCTTTAGCCCATGTTAGCATTATTCGTTTTGTTTTATACATTTATTTTTATTCTAATACATCGAAAGTCATTATTGATGTCATTAATTTTACAAATTACATGAAATTCAAAGCTCGATTTGTTCATTTTCTATATAACTTCAAATAAACGAAGAAAATAATAAATCGAACTTTGATTTACATGTAATTTGAAAATTTAATGATATAAATAATAATTTTTAAGGTATTAAAATCAAACTAAATATATAAAACAAAATAAAATAATTCCAACGTGAACTAAACGATAACAATGTTCACATACAATACTCACATAGGTATGTAACATATTTTTTTTGAAACGAAATACCTATATTGAAGCATAATACAATTTAATATGACAACGACACATACAAATAAAATTTACCATAAATTTTACTAATAAAAAACGACCATGGTTCACAATTTCCATACAACTACACAAGTCCTCACTTTTTCTTTAATATTGGAAACATAAAATTTTCATTTGTCTGCTACTAAATAATAAATAGAAGAGATATTATGAAAGTTGCTCCTGAGAATATGATGGTGATGGTCTATCATATGTACCGAGAAGCTAAATAAGCTGTTCATAATTTAGCCCAATTTACAAAAGAAGTTTCTACTATGGATTGGGTGAATTGTTTTCAAGAGTGGTTAGTGAATATTGTATTTAAGGACTATTGAATTGATCAATAGAGTTTGTTGTTTCAAAATAAAAATAAAAATTCATTTGTCAATAATTATGAACTTTATTTATTCTAACATTCCATCCTAAAATTAGGAAATATACAAAATAACAATTTTTATGGTATTCCGATTATGTCCTTCTTAAAAGTGTCGCATTATTACAATATTATTAAGTATAAAAAATCTCCTGAAACAGAGGGGAAATTTGCTAAGAAGAAGATAGAATAAGGCTCACTGTAGCGAGGCGCGCACGTTAACCGACTCTCATCCCACCGGCTCATTTTAGCAAGGACCTATGCACAACTCCACCTATGTCCCCGCTTCCTCTCTTCTTCTCCTTATCTCTCTCCTCCGTCACTCTCCCCTCTCTCTCTCTAGGGTTAGGGTTCGTCTCGCGTCTTCTCCACCTCCTCTTCCACTCCCGGACATATCCACGAAGCTTCTTCTTCACATAATTTTCGCCGCCAATGCTCGTCGCCGGATTCTGGTTTATTCGCCGTAAATTCAGCAGCAGAGCTCATGGACTCCAAGCGGAAGTATACTTACGGAAATCTCTTCAATCTTGAGGTAATTTTGGAGGAGTCACTGCACTTCGAAATTAGGTTTTCTCTCTATTTGCAATTTGTGCGTGTGAATTTTGTTATGGCGATTTGTTTTTGATGTAAAAGGGGGGAATTTGTGAATAATTATGTGAAAGTATTGCTATTTGGGGTTTTCTAGTGCCGTTATGTGTGGTTAGTTTAATTTCGACTTGGGCTAGGCACGTTAGTGTGACTTTTTTTTTAAGATTCTTTTTGAATACATTGAATCCTTATGTTTGGTATTAATTTTTTTTCCCCAATTCTTTTTAGCCTTTGATGAACTTTCAACTGCCGAAACAAGATGAAGATTTTGATAATTATGGGAATAGTAGTCAGGATGAGAGCAGAGGTAGCCAAGGTAGGCAATTCGGTTTTGTTAGAGAACTTATATATAATTTTTTTTTTCTGGTTTTGTTGCTTTTTGCTTTTTCTCTTTGGGTTGAATTCGGACACGGCAATCAGTTTAATAGCACGAATTTTTATCGCTTATTACGATTGCATGTATGGCGTTCAGTTAAATAAGTTGATGCATGTTGGAGTTGTTTCTGTCTCTCTTCGTAATTTTGAGAGCGAGTTGCTTTTTGTTGATTAGGGGGAGCTGTAGGTGACATGAATGGAACAATGTCGGAGAGGGGATCAAAAAAGAAGAGGCAGAGTGCTTATAGCAGTGACGAGGAAGAAACAGGCAGTTACAGTTCGTATATTTCAGAGGAGCGGTATCGTGCAATGCTTGGAGATCATATTCAGAAGTACAAAAGGAGGCTCAATCATACCCCCCAAAATCCTGCATCAACAAGAACTGGGACAATGGCAATCAAAAGTAATGTGGCCCTGAAAGATCAGAAACCAATGAATGATAACAGAGGAGGATTTCCCAAGTTTGAATCAACTTCAGATTTTCCAAACAGTAGTAGTTCCCAAAAACTAGGAAATTATCCCGAATCAGATTTCGAGCTGCAATATGGTGCTTCTAGGTTTGCTTCTCGCCTTATGTGTTACATGTGATGCATTGCTCTTATTATTAATTTAAATTTATATCATAGAATTTAGATCATATTTTAGAAGTTCTCGTTGTTGAAGATTGTAAGGTTATCTCATAGTATACCTGAGTGGCAATCAATCGTAAAACTAGCAGGACTTAAGTCAGTGTTTTCCTTCTTCTTTGTGAGTTGGATTGTACTGAATATGATTGGAAGTGAGATTCGGAAGACTCTTAGAAAGCCCCAAAATGGCTTTCTGTCCATGTCAAGTATACTTTTATTGGGACTTTGATATTATTCAAATTCCAGACAAGGTTAGGTTTTAGGGCAGTAGCATGTCAGTCACTAAAATCAGATGAAGTATTATCATTAGGAAAAAGAAAATACATCCACTAAAATGGCTATGTGAGTCAATTACCATTATCTAAGAAGGAAGATATTTGCCAAGCTTTTTATCAAGATTCTGGAAAGAGAGATCGAGGAGCTCACCCTTCTAATTAGTTGGTTTCCAATACAATTTGATATTTCATAAAAGTAACATAAGAGAGGTGTCACTAATTGTTTGCTATGTTACAAGTTTGTAACTGATCTGACCGATCTTTGATTAATTTGGGCTCATTCTTGGTGAATTTTTCAAAACATTTCAGACCAAATCTTGAACCAGCTTTTCTGGATATTGGGGATGGCATCACATATAGGATTCCTCTTCCATATGAAAAACTGTCATCATCAGTAGGTTTGCCAAGTATGTCAGATATCCGAGTGGAGGAATTTTACCTAAAGGGTACCCTTGATTTGGGGTCATTAGCTTCAATGATGGCTTCTGATGACAAGTTTCAGCATAGAAGCAGGGCAGGGATGGGTGGCCAACGGCCTCAGTATGAATCGCTTCAGGCAAGATTGAGAGCCCAGCAGACCAATAACTCTGCTGAGAATTTCTGTCTAAGCATTAGTGAAACAGCACTGGGGACCGATGGCATTCCAGAAGGGGCAGCTGGAAGGATTAGGCGATCTATATTGTCAGAAGGTGGTATGTTGCAGGTTTATTATGTAAAAGTTTTGGAGAAGGGGGATACATATGAGGTTAGGAAAGTTTCTTTCTTGACCTTTATTTTATTTCTGTATATATTTGATTGTTAGTCATGTTGATAATTGAGATGGTGCAGATTATTGAACGTGGTTTACCCAAGAAGCCAATGGTGAAGAAAGACCCTTCTGTAATTGAGAGGGAAGAAATGGAAAAGTTTAGTAAATATTGGGTTAATATAGCAAGAAAAGAAATTCCAAAACATCACAGGATTTTCGCCAACTTCCACAGAAAGCAAATAACTGATGCTAAGAGAGTTTCCGAAACATGTCAAAGAGAGGTTTGTGCTACTGTTACATATGTTCTTTTCCCATACAATCCATCATGATGAACTTGACACTCTTGTTCAGTATTCTGTCTTTACGCAAATCTTGATTCTTTTTTAGGTGAAAATGAAAGTCAGCAGATCCCTCAAATTGATGAGGGGTGCTGGAATCAGGACAAGGAAACTAGCTAGAGACATGCTAGTGTTTTGGAAGAGAGTTGACAAGGAGATGGTACTTACTTACCATGATTTCTTTTTTCCGCAAGAAGCAACCTTCTTAAACACACTACCTAAACTGAATTGAAACACTGTCAAATAAAATACTTAGTACTGTTATGGAAGTTCCCCAAAAACTTAAGAATTTTGATGTTAGACAGAACTTGTTTCGACATGGTTTATAGTTTGGTGATAAATTTACATACAGCCAGTGATACAGAGTTTATAATCTATGAAATTGTTCTCTTGAAGGCGGAAGTGAGGAAAAGAGAGGAAAAAGAAGCTGCTGAAGCTCTGAAGCGAGAACAAGAGCTTCGCGAAGCTAAGAGGCAGCAGCAGAGGCTCAATTTTCTGTTGTCACAGACAGAACTTTACAGTCACTTCATGCAGAATAAGACCTCACAACCCTCTGGAGCATTAGCAGTTGGTGATGAAAAATCTAATGACCAAGAAGTTCTTTCAGAAGATCAGCAGCAGGAGGAAGATGATCCTGAAGCTGCTGAATTAAGAAGGGAAGCTCTCAGAGCAGCCCACGATGCAGTTTCAAAGCAGAAGAAAATGACAAGTGCATTTGATAATGAATGCTTAAAGCTACGTTTATCTGGAGAAGCTGAGGCCCCTCTCCAAGATGGCTTGGTCACTGAATCTAGCAATATTGATTTGCTGCACCCGTGGGTTTCTTTTTTATTTCTGACATTACTTCCTAATCCCCACTTCCGATTTTCAGTTGACAAAAGCATTCTATCCTTGATCTTTTATGTACGTATGTAATTGTTTATGGTGCTATTAGGTCAACCATGCCTGTAGCATCAACAGTGCAGACGCCTGAGATGTTCAAGGGTTCCCTTAAAGAATATCAGCTGAAAGGCCTTCAGTGGCTT
>JAYDZE010581131.1:0-11140 GCA_034509125.1 Monilaria moniliformis | reverse complement strand
TTTAACTATTCTATCTCTTGCATTATACTTATTTGGACCCCTTGATTTTATAAAAATTATCCCATAATCATTTCATCGAATGTTAGGGCCTTAGTTTAGTAGATTTTGTCCTAAATCGACGTATTTTCAATTCTTAATAAAACCTTTTAACTGATTCAAATATCCTTTCAATTCTTAACATAGTTCTCTTATTAAATTCTATTCATACATTAGACTCTTCTATTCATCCCAATTTACTTAATTAATTATTTTTTATTTATCGTCGAAACCCTTGTCCGACGATCGGAAAATCACTGTTCCGACTAGCCCCTTTTTAGGGATGTTACAAATATAGTATTTTTTTTATTGATGCCTCAAACTGAAGAAAAAAAAAAAGAATTGATTCTCTCATTAAAAGGAAACTAGCAGTATATTATTTGAAATAAGCAGTCCATTACATGAAATTGGCAGTAAGAATAGGAGATGTCCAATCTAAATACTTAAACTAAAAATTAAACAAACGACGCCACAATAGAAATGCATCAAGTTGAACCTATTGAATTGACAAAAAGACACAAAGTCGTCAACTCTTCTTGCTACATTAACAAGGCACTCTTCAGATTTTTCTACATCCATGAATAAAGAAGATGAAGTGACAGCAGCCGGTCATCGTTGTGAAATCAACAACACACGTATAAAAATTACTGCAATCCATTTTTCAAAAATAATTTCCGAAGTCCTACTCCAGACCGCGAATTTGTGAATCCATGTGCTCCTGCTATTCCAACTTCTATTATAACTCAGACTGCTCACTTTCTATTTTCAGTTTCTTGTGAAAATAGAATTTGAGAAGTACGAGTCTATGACAAAAATCAGAACAAGATGAGTACCTAGACTCGCATGTTCGTGATCTAGAGTTAGGAATGCGAGAAACTGTTAGATGATACAGATTGCACTAATCGTTATACACATTTTGTGATTTTCCAATATCATCAATTGTGTATAGATTAGCCTACACAAAAACCAACAAGAGAATTCAACAACAACAACCAACAAGAGAATTCAACAGCAATAGCCAACATAAATAATCGAAGCCAAATCCAAGCCCCAACAACAACAAAATCCAAGCCAACAACATAACCCAAATAATCGAAGCCAACATCAGAATCCAAGCCCCAACAACTACATAATTCAAGCCAACAACAGAACCCAAATAATCGAAGCCAACATCAGAATCCAAGCCCCAAAAACAATTGAATCCAAGCCAAAAACATAACCTAAATAATTGAAGCCAACAAGAGAATTCAACAACAATCGCCAACAAGAGAATACAAGCTAAGAGAATACAGGCTAACAGAATCCAAGCCCCAACAACTACAGAATTCAAGCCAACAACATAATACAAGCCCTAGCAACAGAGTTCAACAATAGAACCCAAATAATCGAAACCAATAATTAAACTCAGCAACAACAATATCCATGTCCCAACAACAACAATATCCAAGCCAACAACATCTATCCAAACCAACAACAGAATTGAATCCACCAACAACAGAATCCAAGCCACCAACAACAGAATTCAACAACAACATAATCGAAGCCACCAACAACAAAATTCACCAACAGATCCAACAACATAATAAAAAAGGCACAATAGAATCCAACATATCAGTACAGGAAGAAAAAGAAAGATCTCACCTAAACCCCCCCAATCCTCGACGCCATCAACTTCCCATTCGTCATCCGAGCCGTGAACTTCCCCTTCATCATCCCACCGTCATTCCACTTCCCATTTGAATTTTTAGTATGGATCTGTGGTCGAGACACCTCCGAGACACCCACCGCTCCAAGACATCATGCAGTGTGAGTGGTGTTGTTTGATTGTATAGATTGAGAAGCCACAGATCGGACTTCTCGACAAGGCACTGGTCAGATTTTTTCCCCACCACTAGCGAGTTCACCAGCACGAGACTTCATAGCAATGAGGGGGCGTTGTAGATTAATCCATCTGCCAGACATAGTAGATCTGGAGGGGGATGTATTAGGGTTTCAAAATCTGAGATCGGAGCCAACAGAGAGAATCGAGAGAGGAAATGAAGGGTTTTTCAGGTAAAAGATTGGAGGGGAAAGATCGGAGACGGAAGAGAAGAAGTAGATGAGAGGAGGCGAAATAGAGAAACATAATGAAAATAGAGAGACAAAATCGAGAGAGAGATAGAGAGAGAGAGACAGAGAGAGAGAGAGAGTAAATGAAGAATGAAAATGAAGGGTTGCGGGTCAGGGTAGGTGAATGGGTGGGATAACAATTAAAAATTATAAACAAACTTGGAGTTTTAAATAAGGGGTTGATTAAAAATATTGGGCTAATTGGTAATTCAGTATCCTAATTTTATCCATAAAAAGAAATGACTGAACTAAGGTGGGACGTCCCAAAATGGAATATGACTCAAATAACGTGGGACGGAGGGAGTACAAAAGTCATTTTCGACATTAGTTAATCTCAACTGCCACTAAAATCCAATTGAAGATATAGTGGCTAATTCAATATTTTCATAATTGGGAACTAGCCACTTGGCATGTCTCAGTTTAAACAGCCGGTTATATACATTTTTCACTCTGGGTGTATTTGGTTGAATAAATTTGGAATTGTGCTGAAATTGTAATTTTATGAAATTGAATTTGAAGTTATAATATTTTAATTCGATTCCAAATTCTTTATTTGGTAAAATTAAGTAATTGATATAACATTGTATGTACTTCTAAATCTTTTCTTTGGTAAGTCAAAAATTAATCAAAATTTGAAATTAACTTTATTTTTTAAATTTTTTTATTATATACCACACTTAGAGTATGTGTATCTGTGTGCATATTTTTTTTATTTTATAAATTTGACACTAACAAATCCATAATAATAAACACACCATTCCTTAAATATGATATACATTATCTCCAATACATATTTGTAGGAATTAACATACAATTAGTTCAACAGAAATTAAACCGAACAAACCAAATAATTATTTTATCATCAAACGAATAAATATGTTTTGCTCTTCTAAAAAAATTGGAATATAAAATCACAATAAAGTGACTGAAATTTAGATGCAAAAAAAAAACAAGAGAAAGAGGGAGGGAGATAGTGGTGTGTGTGATAGAGAGAGAGAGAAAAAAAAAAGAGTGTGTGTGCCTGTGTGTGTGAGAGAGATGGGAGGGTGGGTGGGGTGTGTGTATGAGAAAGAGAAAGTGTGAGAAAGAGAGAGAGAAGATAGATAGAGAGAGAGAGTGAGAGAGACAAAGAAAGTGAGGATGTGTGTGTGTGTGTGTGTGTGAGAGAGAGAGAGAGAGAGAGATAGAGCACACATTAAGGATATGTAATTCTAAATATTTATTTTAGCTATTGAATTCAAATTTTAGAATTGGGGGATTTGGAATTGGAATTTCATTTCAAATTCAAATATTTTTGTGGTACCAAACAATGGATTTGGAATTGGAGGCTCCAATTCCAAATCCAAGCACTCAATTTCATGGTACCAAACACACTGAAAATAAAGATAAACAATTATCCTTATAAAATATTTAGCTTTCAAATTTATTTATTTGATTCTGATATGGAATGAATTGTAAGTGGTTGGACTAAAATAGATTCGTATAATGATTATAGATATTCATTATAATGATATCCTTCGAGTAGTTATGATAATTAACATTAATAAACAATCTAAATCATAGTATACAAAACAATGATGAAACATAGTTATAATGAATTTCTTATAATGATATATGTTATATTTTTGTGTTGATTCCTGATATAATCCACATCGTAAAATGATATATTGTTTTATATTACGACGATTTTTTTGTTTTATACTGATAAATGTATTATTATACAATGATAAATTGTGTCCCCTATAATGATAATTCTCTTACATTATTGTTGATAATTATAAATTATAATGATAAAAACCCATCTATTGTAAAGTTTTTGTTTAAACTATAAGATGATAATCTCAGTCAGTTAAAATTTATTTGCATTATCGATGTTCATCATAATATTATGAGAATTTTTTAGAAAAATTAATATGGATAGATTTAGTGGAGTTAATGAATCCATAAAACAATTGATATTATGAGAAATTTTTGGAACAATTAATATGGGTAGATTTAGTGGAGTTAATGACTTCACAAAACAAGGAAACAACCATATATATAATCCTACGTTAAATTTGTTGTTTCTATTTTAGCCTTTTAATGATATTGCGGTAGATGTATAATGAAGCGCATGATTTGGAAAATCATAATCGTCTATTTTAAAATCCAATGGTTATTATTTAGTCTTAGTTAAGCATTAAGGGGGTAGTTTCACACTAGTGCTACCATATATATATATATATAATCAATTAAGACATTACATTGTAGGGGTGAAAAAATGGGTATTGGGTATCGGGTATTTTCCGACACGACCCGGTACCCGCCGGGTGTCGAGTACCCGATACCTGTCAAAATCGGTATCGAGGTTGGGTCATTTATTGGAAAAGAGGGGTTATCGGGTTTGCGTACCTTATCGGGTATTACCCGCAATAACCGCAAACCACCCGCAACCGTAATTTGTTGGCCTAAATTTTAATTTACAATTAGAGAAATAGTGAGTAACTCTCATTACTCATTCTCAAGTTCTCAACTATGCAAGTCTCACGACTCTCACCTGTTCACCACTATCATTGAATCTCTCTCTCGGCTCTGGTCTCTGGCCATCGGCCCATTCTATTGCCCCTTGTCAGTTCCGGTTCCGTCGCGCCACCATGCCGCCTCGCCGACTCCGACGAGCCACTCATACAGTTACACGAGCCAGTACAGAGCCGCACCACCCTTTCGCCGCCGCGCTCCGCCTGCACCCTTCTTTAGGTTTGTTTTTTCCTGAACCTGAACCTTAGATATATTAAACAACTATCGTTCAATTGCCCACGGATCTCATTAATCTATTCATTCATGTTATCTTATCTTTTTCTTCATTCTTCCTCAATATTTCTTTTCCCCCTATTCATCTTAGCTTTGTTCTGTACTCTATCTTACTGAAAATTACATAGCGAAACTATATTACAATTCAAGATTCATTAGTTCAGCCTTAAGTGCAGTAATTTGAACACTAATTATCTAGATGCAAACTCAACATCAAATATATTGATCACTGCAACTTAAGAATATAAATGTACCTATCTCCTTAATTAACGATTATTAAAGGAAATACAGGCGGAGAAATTTAAATGTACCTATCACCTAATTATGTCTGAATTACCTAGTAGCTAAAGTTCCGTCTACTAGTAAGCTAAATTATATATACACACACCTCTTGAAAAATAACTTATTCCAACTAAATAAAAACAATTATTAATAAGTTTATCTTGTAATTGTACAATAATGCATGTGCAACTTCCCTCTAAAACCTTTAATTGAAAAACGTGGTACTATCAACGATAGTTTAACATTTAGAAAATTGAAATTAAGTTAGCAATATACATAATTTTCATCTATACTTTGTCAATCACTTCTTTCGTAACGCATTAAAGTAAACATAAAATACTTTATTTAGTTAATTTATTATATCTGACCTTACATTCCTTGTTTGATCAGGATTGTTGTTTGCTTGCATATATTGATTAGTAATCTTTCGTTACTTTTTTTATCTTGAGCAGCTGACAATTGATTTTATTTTTTGTGCTAATTAGCAATGGTATTGGGGTTCGACATCGGTTTGTTTGTGTGAAGTATTCTTGTTCTCGAACCGGTGATTTCTTGTCGATGTATTTAACGAATTAGAAAAATCCTTAAATGTAATCTTATTTATGTCGATGATTACATTGTAATTTATGAAGTGATAAATTAAAACAAAGATTATTTTCAGTTCCCCAGAGGCCCTAAAACTTTCGGAACATATATTTTCGACTTAGTGCTAAATTTTCAATTAACATCAAATTGCCTTTATGTTCCAAGCCAATTGTACATGGATGACATTAATTTGCAGCCACGATATGTTGTTTTATATTTACTTTTAGGAATGTTTTTATATTTACTTTTAGGAATGGTTTTTATTGAACATAGACAAAGTAAGGGATTGGACTATTGCTGCATTTTTCAATTTAATTCAGTACATATATTAAAGTGTTTTTTTGTTGTTTTTTTGTGAATTTGTGTTGGTCACTTAGTCAGGATGGATTAATCTCAAGATATTCACGCTCATTCTAACTCAATTCAAGATAGTAATGTGATGATAGATGATAAGGGTTTGGAAGACGTTCAAATATTAAAAGATATCGAAGAAGAAAAAGAAGACAAAGGACGAAAACTCAAGCTAAAAGTGCTCAAATAAAAAGAAAAACCGGAGAAAGTAAATTGATAAATTAGAATGACTACACAAAAGTGTGGGTTGAAGAAGGTGATCCTCCCACTAAGAAGCGCAAAGGAAAGTGCAATCATTGCAGTACTCTGATTGTAACCGACCCACATAAAAGTGGTACCAATGGTTTAAAAAACCACACAGCTTCATGTCTGAAAAGATTAGCAGCGTCACAAGTTGATAAAAGTCAAACTTTGTTGAACTAGTTTGTGGATCAAACTGGTGGTCTGAAAGCATCTCTGACTACTTGGAAGTTTGATCAAAAAGCGATTCGACTAGCATTGTGCGAGATGATCATCCCCGACGAGCTCCCCTTCATATTGGTAGAGCGCGAGGATTTTAGAAGATTCGTTGAGCGTCTTTGTCCGCAGTTCCAAATTCCTTCAAGTAAAACAATAAGAACTGATTGTGTGAAGTTCTTTCTCGAAAAGAAACATGGTTTGTAGAAGCTTTTTATGAAATAAGGAATGGGAAGAGTGTCGATCACCACTGACTGTTGGACTGCAGTGAACAACACAAACTTAATTTGTGTTACTACACATTGTATTGCAAAAGATTAGAAATTACACAAAAGGATTATATTTCTCAAAGATTGAAAGTCACATGGCAAACGACATTGGTGAAGCTGTGGTCGCATCATTGAAGGAGTGAAAACTGGAAAAAAAATTTAGTTACTCTGTGGTTAATGCATCTGCATATGATGGGGCGGTTAAATATGTTAATTGTCACATTGACACATTGAAGAAACATGTTTTGGGTGGGAAATACTTCCACATGCGTTGTGTAGCGCATATCCTTAATTTGGTTGTATAGGATGGTTTAGAAAAAATAGACATATCCGGCAGGCAAGTTAGAGAGGTCATCAAGTGGCTTAAGAGCTCACCATACAGAAGTACACTATGGGCTAGAGTCCTAAATTTGCTCGCAGACAGGATCAATTGCAAAAAATCATTTTGCTTGGATGTTCCGACTCGGTGGAACTCTATATATTTGATGTTGGAGTCGACTCTACCATATGAAGAGGCATTCACTCTTTTTGGGAATATGCATTCTTTTTTTTGGGAAGATTTGAGGCAGAAAAAACACAACAATCTTCATATTGGACTGCTTGAAGAAGAGGATTGGGTAAATGAGAAGAAGATGATTGAATACCTCAAGAAATTTTATGAGTTGACTCTCCTCGTCACCGCCACCAAATACATGACATCACATTTGTTCTTTGCAGAGATGTGTGGTATATTTGACATCATCTCTGAGTTGGAGATGAGTGATGATTCATAAGTGAGTTCGATGGCCAGGTAAACATTCAAACCATTTTTTATTACTAATCTAGTAATCAACACAACTTTTTTTTGTTATCACATTTGTTTTAATCCATTTCTTCAATTTCATGGTTGAAGATTGTGAAATATTGGATGGAAGAAACATAATTAAATCCGAAGATGAATAAGATTTTATACAATGTTGTTGTTCTTGTCCAAGACAAAAGATAAAGCACGTGGAGACGTGCTTTAAATCAATCTACATAGTTGAAAGGGGGGCTAATATGGGGTGACATAATCAATCAATGAGATGTTTGAGTTTTATAGAGTGCAGAATGTGAATACAACTCTACCTCGAATAGTTGATACGTTTACTACTGTATCCCGTAGTCATGGCCAGTCAGATCGTCAATGCTCTCTTAGCCTTATGGCTCTGTAAGGTAGCAACAATGAAGAAAATGACAAGCTTGATGAGACTGAGCTGGATTTTTATCTCACAGAAAAGAAGCGCAAAGTGTCAAAGAATGAGGTGGACATCTTTGACATCTTGATGTAATGGTCGAAGAATCGACGCTACCACATTTTGAGTGAGATGACAAGGGATATTTTGACAATTTCCATATTCAGTTTTGCTTCTGAGGCTGCATTTAGTATAGGAGGCCGCATGCTAAATGCATATAGAAGCTCTTTGACTTGCAATATGGTTTAAGGCTTTGATATGCGTTAAGATTGGTTGAAGACTTGTGATATGGAAAAGAAAGACGAAGAAAGAGTGCCGGAAGAAGAATTGCAAAATGAATTTCAAAGTGGTAATCACAATCTTTATATTTCAATATTATAATTACTATTTAGATTTCTTATTTGTTTTTGTTTATTTTATTTATTTACCATTAGCCACTATTGAAGTGAGCACTCAAACAAGGATTGGACAGAGTCAGACAGACCCACGCCCGAGATGAATGGTGATTGATGATTATGATTGATGATGAACTATTAAACTTATTTTGTGACTTGTGAGGATGTGAATGATGATTTATGATGAACTATTGAATTTATTTTGTGACTTGTGAGGTTGTGAATGGCGATTGATGATGACCTATTAAACTTATTTTGTGACTTGTGACTTTTGACTAGTGAATGATGATTTATGATGAAATATTAAACTTATTTTGGGTGTTATTGTTTTTACTTTTTAATAGGTGGAAACTTGAAAAATTAAAGGGAGCATTTTGAATTTATTCTTTAGAAATATATTTTTTATTTGGATTCTATAATTATTTGAATGTTATTGTTTTTACAATTTAATAGGTGGAAACTTCAAATAATAAAGGGGATATTTCAAAATATTACTTTTAGAAAACATAATATATTCAATAGCGACAATAGCATTATAAAGTTTAGTTCGTTTAGTCATTATCAAATGTTCTACCGTCGCAAACCGTCTTCAAATGTTCTACCGTCGCAACTTGACTTAGTCTATGTGCAACATTATTAGCCTCTCTATACATATAAGAAACTCCAATGAGGGTGTGATCCATAACCACCTTCAAGATTGCCCTCACGTCCTCCGAGAGAAATTCCATGCTATCATCCTCGTCCGTTATTATCCTAGCTGTTAAAGCATAATCGATAAATAATTCAATTGTACTTACATTCCTGTCCAAGCTGAACATGATGCCTTCCACCATTGTTGTCCTTTCGGCGATCATGAAGTTGGACTGGGCGGAGTTCTCTTGGACTTTTCTGCTATAACTTTTCCATTCAAATCTCGTATAATGATTCTTACTCCAAAAATAAGCTCTGTCGGGTAGTGGTGTGCATCCACATCTACGCGGTAAATCCCCCTCCTTGGCCGCATCCAACGTTTCTCACCGGAAACGAATCCATGGAAAGGGTATAGATACCTTCTCTTCATGTATCAGTCGACAGACATAGTTCCACATTTGCCATAACTTTATGCACCAAACCTCATACTCCTATCCCCATCATACTCCTTATAGTTTCAGCCAACACACCAAGTTTCGCCATATTTTCTTTTCAAATTATATCCTAGTACTAACTCGGCTTCCATAATTCCTTCGCACAGGGACAGAATATAAGAGCTTGCACTGTCGTAGCTCTTCCATCCTTGCATAGTGGGCATATCCCATCCGTTGGTTCATGATTTCGTTGTTAGTTAGCTGCCATGGGGGGTATATTCTTGTATGCACGTCGTAAAAAGACCTTCGCTTTGGGTTAGATTGTCACGTTCCAAACAAGCTTGCCCCACCATTTGCTATCCTCCTCACTTGGTCCTCTCTTCCATGTTTGGCTTTCAGGGTTGACATAATAGACTCGACCTCGTGGTGTAAATCTTCGTCCTTATACGTTGCGTATTCCACTCCCCAGTATTCGTTAGCAAGACCTTAACAAGCATTGACTCTATTCGCTCTATTCCATTCTCTTCGATCCTCCCTTCATGTAATCGCGACCCATCTTTCACCAAAAACTTTAAGTCTACTGCCATCTCCCACCCTCCATCTCATTCTCCTCTCCCAAAGCTCTTGGCTTCCTATAGAGGAATGTCATGCATATGAGCTTTGTGATGCTGCCTTTGAATATAGGAGCTCTCCTCCCTTAGCATAGCGGGCCGAGAAAACCTTTATAACCAAGGACGTCGGGTTCATTATCATGCGCCATAACTGCTTGGCTAGCAGAGCTTCGTTGAAACTCTTCATGTCTCGAAATCCCAACCCCCATCCGACTTCGGCCTGCACATTATATCCCATCTCATCCAGAACAATCTCTTATTTTTCTCTCGATCTCCCCACTAAAATTCTACGCAATTTTTTTGGATATCCTCACAAATTCCAGTTGGATTCTTAAAACATTACATTGCATATTATAAGTAACTTCACTTCTTTTTTACATTAATACTTATGACAAAAAGTGGTCTGAGTTCTCTCTCATCAATGAGTTCCAAGAAAAAATAATTGTTTTAGAAGTGACTATTGTTATAATAAAAGTAATTGTTTTTATAAATAAAAGTTACTTTGCTTATGAATAAAAATTACAATGTGTTCCAAAAAAGTTGACATTGTTGTGATTAAAAGTGATTGTTAGTTTTAACAAAAATTACTATTTTAATTAAAATTATTATTTTAAAAAATCTGAACTTGATTGGGCCGGATCAAACTCGTCCAGGCCGGATTTGACCTGCACTCACAGTTCCGCCCAATACTTATTCCTTTAGCCTTTTATCTTTTTTGTTATAATTTATATACTTGTATTCATAAACATTGAGTCATCACATGCATTGATTTGAAATTAAATTTACCGATCACTACAAAAAAAACGGTGATTAGCGAGCACATATTACCGAGCACCGAAGTTGTAACACCCCTTACTCGATCGCATTCCGACCGAATAAGTGATGTCACAACTTTGGTACTATCAACAATAACCAAACAGATCATGTAAATATATCTAAAACATAATTGTATACTATCCAAAACCATAAGTTTGTCCA
>JAYDZE010581120.1:0-11141 GCA_034509125.1 Monilaria moniliformis | reverse complement strand
AGGTTCCACAATTAGTAAGCAGTGACCTAACATAGGGAACACGCACTTAATTCCACCCAATCCCATTTCTTAGATTTTGGGTTTGAATTTTATGGCCTCCGCCAACCCCCCTTTCTCTCTCACACACCTCACACACTCACCCTCTCCTCACCTCTATATCACCACCGTCACCTATTCTTGCTTCTCTCTCTCTCTCTCTCTACTTATAATCAACACAATGGAGAAGGCCAGTTTGCGCAGCAACATGAAGCAAATGCATCATTTCAAGTTCAAGGTCCCGTCGTTCGACTTCGGTATCGACTGCAACAGCCCAAACTTGGCAGACGGAGACTTGGTGGCTGCGGGGTTTTCATGGCCGCCGAGAAGCTATATGTGCAGCTTCTGCAAGAGGGAATTCCGATCCGCTCAAGCTCTCGGCGGCCACATGAACGTTCACCGGAGAGACCGGGCGAGGCTGCGGCAGTCTCCGACGAGAGACGGTGGAGGTAACGGTCCCTTAAACCTAAATCTTGAACCAAACCCTAGTTTTCACTCAAACCCTAATTCGCTCCCATCTTCTTCTCCACCTGAGTCATCACTCTCGACGAAATTTCCTCATTTCACCCCCAGATTGCCCCCACCCACACCCATAACCACAGATTTCATGAAGGTGAGAGCGGCAAAAGGGCTTCTCGACTCGTCGGCGCGTAAGAAGCCTGCATTTGTGAGGTTGGACTTGGAGATTGGGCTGATTAGTCCATCTAATCAGGAGGAACTTGATTTGGAACTTCGACTTGGATACACTTAGCTTTTTGCATCACATTGACTTTCAACACTTCATCAAGAGTTGATTTGAAAGAGAAGATTTTACTGAGAAAGAGCACAAAACTAGGGCAGTAATATTGATGAAATTTCATCCCTTTCCATGGTATTTTTTTTTTTTTAATCTTACTCTATGTTGTACTTTATCTACGAATATATTACTATTAAGTTTTTCGAAGTATAATCGCATAAATCATTTTCTCTAACAATTTTACTTTCCTGCCAAACGAACGAGGCCGTAGAATCTTCTTCTTTCATTAACAGCAATTTGAGATCTCTATAAGTAATTATGAGATATATGTATGCAAATGTGGAGATACATACACATTACAAAATTGATATACATGTTCATCATAATTAGAAGTTATCATCTTTTTGATAGATCGTCACGATTAAATATGAGTTATTCCTTCCATTCTTTCGCAAAATTAAACAATAGCTTTCAATGAAGCACGGCTGAGCCCATTTAAATTGTTTCTATCCCAAATCATTAGATCCTCTTTTATTGAGGGAATCATTAGATCCTTTGTGGACCCACTCTGGATTAATTACTATATCAAGCTTAATTTTGTATTGAAAAAAATACTAAATAAGGAAAAATAAATTCATTTAGTCCCATAAATTAACTTAATTAGCGATCATATACGCTCATTCTTCAATTAATACATTATGCAAGCTCCATAAATTAATTTATAATAAAAAAAAATTAGTCTGTTAGTGAATTCCGACGTAAGAAAATCAAGTTGGCAGACAGATCTTGACATTTTTAACAGTATAAATTAAATTTAAATTTAATGACGTAGAAAATTAAGATATCTCCCATGTCATCGACACAACGTCGTTTTAGTGACGTAAAATATCTCACTTTTCAACACCATTAGATTCACACGAGTGAAAATGCTACACATAGACTTCACTGCCAACTGAACTTTCTGACATCGAAAATTACTAAACGGCTAAAATTATCACGAAATTAATTCACGAGATATAAATCTATAGAACTTTATAAAAATAAAAAAAAAAGAAGCTATGTAGCTGTAAGGATTGTCCAGTTTTTGCTTATTTAACAGATGCATAGGTATGAGAAATTCGTATTGTTGGTGTGCACACAGTCACACACTGACAAGCTTAATTAGCTAACATGATTAATACTTAGAATATGGTGTCATCAAATGATTCTAAGCAATTGAGTTAAATTTTGTGGGGCCATAGCCCAATACATGATAGTTTGCATGTTCCCGACAACGTCCAGGTGTTGAATGGCATCATCACTTTCCCCCAAATGGAATTATGTTTTCTGCTAAGTTTCAAAAGCTTTGCAGACTACTGAAAGACCCTCTTTTACTTACTAAATTAGAAACAAGAGCCTTTTTCATATACTTCCAAACAGGCCCTTATAGTCTCATTCACTCTCTTGTTCCATACAAGCTCTATATTTAACTAAAATGGTCAAACTTTCGAGTCGTCATATAAGTTTATGACTCGAAGGGTATATAGCTAAGATATTTGAAAGATTTATAAAGGGATAATTGTCATTTAAATCATAACTTTTTGTTGACTTATGGTCAATCTCATAATTTTTAAAATTGGAACATAAAATCATAACTTTTGACATTTTCTCATTTATCTCATATATCAAAATTCCAGTGAAATTGGTGGTAACATGTCAGCCGGAATTTCCGACGTGGACAAAACGTTCGTTCTTCAAAACGATGTCGTTGAGATAATTGTCATTTAAATCATAACTCGCCGTTGAATTTAGGCTGACACGTCACCGCCATTTTCACTGAAATTTTGATCTGTGAGATAATTGAGAAAATGTCAAAAGTTATTATTTTATATTCTAGTTTCAAAAGTTATGGGTTGACCAGAAGTCAACAAAAAGTTATGATTTAAATAGCAATTATCCCATTTATAAATTATCAAATAATTGAATTAATAAGTTAGAGAGAGAATAGTGAATAAGAGTGAGAGAAATGAGAAATATATTTTTTTGTAGATAACAAAACATAATAAAACTGTTTTTGTAATTTGATTATTATCTAAAAGATTAAGAAGAGGAAAACTGAGTTTACGAATTAACTTAAAGATTCTGAAACTTATAAATTGATGGATCCACTCCTCAGTTTAATCCATCGGCTATGGCAGTCTCTTGTATATAAATTATTTACAATTATTTATATAATTAAATAGATTTAAAATGAAAAACAAATAAAAATAAAATGTGGCGTGACAGGCCGCACCCACGGGTGCGTCTCGCCATCTTCCCCCTCAACGCCCGTCAACCTGCCGGTGACGGGATTTCGGATGCGTTGCTAATGCCCTTACGAGGTTGGCTTAGTTAAACCACTTGCGTCCAAGTTGGACGAATTGACCGGGAATGCATCAAAATTGGAGGAAGTTAGGCTTGTTTGATCGGAAAGAGGGTAATTAAATTTGAAAGCTCCAATATAACATTTACTTTAACTCTTTTATCAACTAGTTAATATCTTATTTCCATTTTTTTATGATGTGGTGGACTTAATTTATCTCAATTAATTGATTCGGACAGTTTTTCTCCAAATTTTTTGGAAGGCAATTTTTTTTTTAATTATTATTATTATTTTGTTTTTTTGTTTTGTTTGGGGGGGGGGGGGCGATATTTTTGTAAAACATGATTTACTACACTAAATTAGTAGACAAAATTACAAAATTATACTTACTGACGAAAACTACAGTTTTAGATAAGAGTACTGATAAATTAACATAATTAGTATATACATAATTAGGCAGTTTTGTCAATTTACTTATTTCCGAAAATTAAGAGATTCATTCATTTTATTGAATTTTCAGTGTACATAGTAATTAAGCAATGGATAATAGTATTTACAATTCCAATTTTAGAAAGGAATATGCACAATCTTTCCTTAATCAAAAATATTTTATTTTCATAAATTTAAATAAAAAATTCCTCTATTAATGCATTAATGATTTACACCCCCATCTTGATTTCTTTTCAAAATTTTGACGGGTATTTTGGAAACAAGTTTACGAAAGAAGACAGAAAAAAATCGAAATTAATTTTAAAAGGCATATAGTATTATATTATATTATAAAATTATTATAAAAGTAATCTAGAAATCTTAGTCTATTGTATTAAATAATAACATAATAAAAGGCACTTTGGTGACTTGAGCCCATGGCAATTGCCCCCAAATCAAGTGTATATCTACTGCATAAATTAATAGATTATAGAAAATTACTTTCATAATCACTTTTATAATTATAGTGAATAGTGCGTTAAATAATACTCTCATCATTCAATTATATATCAATTGTGACCACTTGACAAGACGAGCCACTTGACAGCGGAAGCTCATGACTACTAAGCGTCCATCCGTCAATTATATGTGTAGTGCATACATAAATAGAAATTATAGGAAAAAAAAAGGTAATATAATTTTGATGTAGCACTATAAATATAAATGTGATATATTCATATTAAAAATTCAAATTGAATATCTTCTCGAAAAAAATTGAATAAAATATTATTTGTGGTAATAAAACTAACACTGTAATATTTTTAATTTGAAAAAAACAATAATTTACCTAAAAATGATAAACAAGAATATTGTAATATATTAAAAGTTGATAAATATCACACTATACGAAAAACTAAAAATCTACATTTGATATCTTTACTTCAAGTTGATTCTAAAATATCAATTTCTTTAAAATTAATTAAAGTTTTGTAAAAGAAATTAAGAGCTAGAAGAAATACAACAAACATGAACATGCGAAAGAAAGAAAGAAAAGAGTTGGGGAAAAGAATAAATAAATTAATCTATAATTATTCGTTTATAAAATATATAAATTAGTTATAAAACAGCCAGCCAATTGTAAGTGATAAATTTAAAAAAACAAAAAAAAAAGGAAAAACATTTTTCATTCAAAAATTATGCACGAATTTTTCATTCAAAAATTTGATCCAATTTTCTTAATGAATAATGATAGTGGAGATTTTTAAAAATCAAATCAACGCTATAATTTCTAATAATACGTAGGAGGGACAAATTAGTCGTGAAATTGAATAACTAATAATATATCGATTCAAAAAAAAAATCGGTTCGATCCAAAATTAAAAGGCTTTATGTAAACACATGTTACATAAATTTATCTTTTCTCTTTAAATAATTTAGAATATAGAATTCAGTTGCAACAAAAATAAATATATAAATACAGAAATGACATATTCATTCTGTTATGATAGTGCATTTATGTGCATATTTTCTGGTTATAAAGGAAGGAATAGATGTCATTGTTATTCCCAATACTAAATGAAGCTAACGCACATGGTGGCCTAGCTATTTTGCAGGGCAGCTTCTTCGTGGTCAATTATATTTCACTTATGAGTTATTTGGCTCATATGTTAAAGCATGTTATGATAAGTAAACTCTAGTTATTCATCTGTTTGGTATCCATGATACAAAAAATGCAGCCCGTGTTAAAGTAATCAGGTCTGCCTCGGTTTATGTGCTACTCACTATTTTGGCATGATATGGGTGGTTAGTGTAATCCACAAAATTAGTGAAATAACTAATCATATCTATCAAACGGTCCGTACACGTTTGGGACAATCCTTGTTCAATCTAACTAGTTTATTGATGGAAATTACTTATCAAGATTGATACAAAAATAGAGCCTTGTCATTTTACAAAATTAATAATATTAAATAAAAGAAACAATTGTCCCAAAGCTATGGTGGAAAACAATCAACCTCGCAGCTTTATTCAAGAATTGCACTTGGCTCTAGCAACAATTTTCTCATCTTCCATACTCCATGGTGATTACTCCATTGTTGTGGATGAGTTGCCGTCTGACCACGGCTCGTTATTAACATTGAAGATCAAAGGTTTATTGTACGTTCGTGTTTATGCAAAAATCAAAGTTTCACTGATCGCGCAAATTGAAGGACGTGCATCACGCGGAATTGTTTAATTCACGTGAACCTTCGATTTTCATATTTTAAAATGTCAAGAAAAACAGGACACACTTCCAAATTTGTTCCAACACTATTTCCATAGTTTTACGATGGAAATATTTATTCAGACACCAAAGAAAGAAGAAGCATACATTACCATGACTCAGTACTAATGAGCAAGGGCTGCATAAGCCGAAACTAGAGAGGAAACTACAGCAGCAAGAAGCGAAACCGACGGCGAAACTCTGCCTCCATCCTTCCTCAGCACCATTCCTTCCATCAAAGGGTAATGCAAGACTACGCCAAACAATGGTAGAAAAGCCTGCATTACCATCTCAGTCATCTTCCCGTTCACCAAAACCCTCACAGATCCGACGACCAAGGAAGCCAGATTTAGCATATAAAGGGTGCACAATATAGCCATGAAGAGAGGTGGCCCTTGGAAGTCGTACTTCCCCATTTGATAAAGCTTGGCCAATTGATCATCCATGACTTTGCTTGTTGGCACAAAGCTAGCTTTGATCAATCCGGTCTTCTCCAAACTCGCGTTCACGGCAGCAAAAAAGAAAGATGTCAATGACTTCATCACCCAAAACCTTTGCTCGTTCGCCCAAGTCGTGAGCGAATCCCCCGACGCCAAGACCTCTTGCGCGTGTTTGAGCTGCGATGAGAAGAAAACGAACACAAACACCGCGAAAAATGGACTTGAAACCTGCAAGAACAAACAAAGATCATGTTTAATTTACGGCGTATGCTAATTTTTCACTCTTTTCACATGTTCTGTAGGACAGACGATAGATAATTTTTCTCGGGTAGAATGGAAAGTTTAAATAATAATATTGTCACGAGATATTGGTGTAATAACATTCTTTCTCCCCCTTTTTCTCATTTTTTTCTAATCCCTGTTTTTCTTATGATAAATTTGCAACCAAAGTGAACACAGGCGTACCTCGGGATAGAGAGGGACGCCGGCAAGGAGGCAGAGCTGGGGAACGAGGGCTAGAATGTAAACGGGGAGGAAGTAAATCGGGTAAAATGCCAGTTCTGCATAGACCATGCTGTGCAAAACCGGCATTCGCAGCGCCCCATAGACTAAGGGGAAATATTTGGACAGAGCAATCTGGCTCAATCCGAGATACCAGCGAGTGTTTTGGACAAGAGATTCGCCGAGGCTTATAGGAGATGAACCCAAGAAACATGGCCTTGAAGGATCAAAATACACTGAAATCCAGCCCTCGCAATGCAGGTTGAACCCTGTGAAGTAATCTTCCACTATTGCGAAATATCTGTACCCCACCTGCATTTCGATTTATACATATATATATATATATATATCGATCTTGTTACAATAAGTAAATGAATGAATATCATATATTGGCTTGGTTGGATTGAAATAGGACTTGCCTCTTGCCCCCATTTTGTGCCATTGTCGTAGCTACAAGAAGCTAGCAATTGCACCTCTTTCTGCAATGCGTCGTCGGTGAGCAATGCATTGCTTGGACAGTTTGGTTTGTAGCTTCTGTAAATCGACTTTATGAACTCGTTGGACGAACCGTAATACTCCTTAAGCTGGCTAAGATCAACATCTGCATGAAAAGGCAAATAATAACGGTATTAAGTTATGGGTACCAAGAAAAGATAAGTACACTCATTTCTCCCCATTTTAATTAATTTGATTTAGTGATTATTTTAGCCCGTTAGTGATTTCTCTATGCCGGCAGCCACGTGTCATTTCCAGTTGTATAAATTTAATAACATGGAATATTACGGTATTCCATGTCATCAAATTTACACGAATGGGTAAATACGGCTGCCAACCAGACTTTCTAACTAACCTAGAATGAATATGAGCAGGGGCGTAGCCAGAAATTTATATTGGAAGGGGAAAAAAATATATACATATAGGGAAATTTTTAGAATGATCATTTAGTGAATAGATTAAAATAAATGAATTTTATAATAGGTTATATATATAGAAATTTTGAAATTTAAGGGAGTATATGCCCCTCCCGCCAAAGAGCTGGCTCTGCCCCTCGTCTAGAGGCTTGTATAATTTACTAATTGAAGTTCAAACTAAATCAATTTATGAGACCAAATGAGTGTACTCTTCACCCAAAAAAAAAATGCAGTGATCGACCAAATTTGTGACATTACTTGGTTGAAGTTTCCGAGTTCCATAGAGTGCTTCTCTCTTTATATAAAACCCTGTCCCTGACAAGACTGGCCCTCCAAGACCATTCATGCCATTCCATTTTGTCTGAAATATGTCAATTCAAATCAATCAAAATACTGCAAACTTATCCTTAACTGATGTAAAATGAAATTGAATGTATACCCAAATAAATCTCAAGGCACCATCGTAGATATCGTGGTTGCGTCTGACGTTGTGGAATATTTGTGGGAACTGAACAAATGCAAGATTCTTGGAGAGCTTAGGGTCCAGATGGAAGCACATTGCTTGACGGGCAGATGCCGGATCATTACAGTACATGTCGCAGTCCAGCGACAGAATGTATGGCGAGTTGCTCATCATGCCTGATACTCGCAGCTACACACACAAATTCGTCAAATAAATAAATATATATATATATAAGAAATAATTGTCATTTAAATCATAACTTTTCGTTGACTTATGGTCAATCTCATAACTTTTAAAATTGGAACATAAAATTATAATTTTTGACATTTTTTCAATTATCTCATATATCAAAATTACAGTTTTTGATTGGGATATTGAGGAAATATCAAAAATTATTATTTTATGTTCTAGTTTTAAAAGTTATGGGATTGACCATAAGTTAACGAAAAGTTATAATTTAAATGGCAATTATCTCTATATATAAATAAATAAATCAAAGAATATGTGTGAATTATGTTACAAGAACGTTGAGGGCCCCAGCTTTGAAATTGTGGGGATGAGACGGCCTTTTCTCGCGTGCAACGTAAACGACAAGCGGCATCTCTTCATCGTTGCTCCAATTCGCATCACTCATCACCTGTCATGCATGACATTATATTCTTATTATATTGTTACAGATCAAACAGATCGCAGAACTCGTTCTAAAAGACTAGCTTATCGGAAAAGAGAGTATATATATGGTTCATAAACCCGACATCTACTGCTTTACATAATATATATGTGACAAATTTACTTGCACCGAAGTCTGTATTTTTCGAATAAAAAAGTGGACCAACATCAAATATGTTGTACTTTAGAAGTCATAATTCATTAATTTGGGATGTCACACTCTAGTAGATTAGTGGGTTATACAAGTTTCGACTTATTAATTTGTTTGAACTCTCGTGTAAGAAAATGCAAATCGGATCTTAACATTATATATATTATATCGTTTTAATATTTTTACAAAAATCTCTAATTGAATGTTATAGTAATTACATGTAGGACCCATCGTTTCAAATTTTCGTCTCAATACTTTTGTGTTCCATTTAATCATATTTCACTATTAAATTCTATAATTTAATAATATTTATTACATACCCTAGTCATGGAAAAATTAATCTAATAATCAATTATTAGCTAACATATTGCAAATTAATTGTAAAAATATAACTATAAATCATAGTTAAATTAATAACTCTAACTAATAACTAAATTAAGTTAAAACACAAGAGATTAATAATTTTAAAATAATAAAAAGAGATAAATAATTGACAAAGAACCCCCCACCCCCAAGGACGGATCCAGGTGGAGTCGTACGGGGTCGGCCGACCCCACCATCGGCTCACGAAAACCAAAATTTTCTATTAAATTCAGTCTTTAGAACTGCCATCGATTTCACGTACAGCAGACCGACTCCACTAGTTTTGTTTCCTTCCCCCACCCCACCCCCACCCTACCCTACCCCACCCCTATAGCTAGTGTTCCAAAATATTATGATGAGTCAATTTCATGTCAACTTCTTTTGTATTTTACTTATGGATTCACTCACGTGAAATTTGCAGTCCATATATAAACTATTTTAATAAAAATGGAAAGCTTTATCTCCTGACAAAAGATTCACACATATCTTAGTATTGACCGTGTCTCCTAACATTTTCCCTCAAACACAGTATCTCATATACGTAACTTGCCGGCATCATTTGTCGGTTACCAAAATTCTGTATTAAATTATTTTATTAAATATATTTCAAACCACAAAACTATTTACATTTAATCATTTCTTATACCTCAATAATTGGTGAATGGTCCCTGCTGGCCCCAACGTCAGTTTCAGCAACAATCTTGCCCAAAGAACTCTTGAAATCCTCATATGCTTCCTGCATCATACAAAATATTTAAATAAAATTTAACAACAATAATGAAATATTAAATTCGGGCCAATATTTATTACTATTGAAAAAATATGTACCTTACAAAATTTTAATATATGTACTTATAATATCTTATGTATTTTATTTTATAAAAAATGTTTTAATATAAGAACTTTTTTATATCTAAAATTCTATAAAATTGTACATATATTCCAAACGTTCACTATTTTTTTTATCCTAAACTGTTGAGTTTGACCAATTAATATGCAATTTATGAGAAACTATGCAAAAATATAATATATTCGATACTTCAAAGTTGAGTAAGTTTATTGAAAATTTGACGTGACTTAACGTAGAAATGTAACAATGAGAAATCAATTCCACATCTATAGAGATTCAAAAAAGAATCGATTTGATCCAGGTCATAATCTTTATGGGATTCCCAAAGTTATTAATAGAAAGTAGACCGCGAGGGGTCGAAGAATTACAGATGAATCTACAAAAAAATTTTCATTATGTGAACCGAAAACTTAACATTGCTATCACAAGAATTGCAAAACCTTATGGAAACCCTAATATTCTTGCAGAATTTATAGCCGGACAATTAAAGAATCGAGTTTCATTTCGAAAAGCAATGAAAAAGGCTATTGAATTAACTGAACAAGCGGATACAAAAGGAATTCAAGTACAAATTGCAGGGCGTATCGACGGAAAAGAAATTGCCCGTGTCGAATGGGTCAGAGAAGGCAGGGTTCCCCTACAAACCATTCGAGCGAAAATAGATTATTGTTCCTATACAGTTAGGACTATCTATGGAGTCTTGGGCATCAAAATTTGGATTTTTATAGACAAGGAAGAGGAATAAGAAAACTTTCATCGTTTTTTCCTTCTATCAACCGATAGAAGGAAAAAGGGGAAACTCATTCATTCTTTTTCCTACCAATCCAACTAATTCTTAATTCTATAGGGTTGAATAAAAATTCAATTGACCTTTTGATATAATTGCTATGCTTAGTGTGTGACTCGTTGGTTTTTTTTTAGGGTTAGGGTTACAAAAGACCGGCCCGATAGTGTGAAAACCAATTCATCACTTCATATTATCTGGATC
>JAYDZE010581109.1:0-11142 GCA_034509125.1 Monilaria moniliformis | reverse complement strand
TGCCCAAAGAGTGTGCATGGAGGGACCCTTTACTGTGTAGCACATGGGGGTGGTAAAAGGTGTGCTGTCCCAGATTGCACCAAGAGTGCTAGGGGACGTACCGAATACTGTGTCCGCCATGGTGGTGGAAAGAGATGCAAATTTGAAGGCTGTCGTAAAAGTGCTCAAGGAAGCACTGATTTCTGCAAGGCCCATGGTGGAGGGAAGAAATGCTCCTGGGGTCACCCTGGTTATGAGTTTGGTCAAGGTGATGCTCCTTGCAACACATTTGCTAGGGGTAAAACCGGACTCTGTGGGTCTCATGGTGGCTTAGTCCAGGATAAAAGGGTCCACGGCAGTGCATCTGTAGCCAATCAATCAGTCTTCACAGTTGATGACATTGGGAAGATGGAGAACAGTGTGGTGACATCTACCAGCAGTTGGAGCTATTTCCTTGACCAGCAAGCCTATCACCATGTTGGAAGCAGCTCTTCAGCACGTAAGCTCCCGGAAGGAAGGGTGCATGGAGGGAATCTGATGGCAATGTTTGCTGGTGGCCCCAGCTTCAACTTCCCTAGAAGCAAACACGCGGGTGAACCATCCGAGCCAGAGAAGTCTTTCATGACGCATCAGACGTGGATGTAAGGCCGGCGGGGCCTTCTGTCTTGTATCTCCAAGCAGTCTCACCAGTTATGTATTCTTTAGTGCTCCATGAGAAACTACAGTCTTTGTTTGTTTGACATAATTGCAACTTAGGTGCATGTGTGGCAATAAGGGGAACTCAAACTGCTTCAGTGTTGTTTAGCGCTCTTCTTTTTATGTAAATACATATCTTATCGTTGTAGCAATAAAGTCATGGTATGATGCTTATCGTTTTCGTGAACCTTGTTGTTTCTTGTTTCTGGTCAAGTAATCGTTTGTTTGAGAAGTTAAGCTTGAAGCTTCAAATCTGATTTGCCTTTGGAAATGTATGTACGTACAATGTCATTCTGATTAGGGTTAATAATGGTTTTTATTTTTAATTTTCAGCATTTTTTATAAATATATCCCCAACTTATGTTTTATTTTCAAAAACATCCAACTTTGTGAAAATTTGATTTATGTCCCATTTGAAATAATTCGACGAAAGAGTTCGCCGGATTCTTAAGTGGATTATAGTTTAAATGGTGTGAGATTAGTTTTGGCTAATCATGTTTTGTGTTCCCAATTTTACATTTTTCTTTAAAAACTCTCAACTTCAAGAAAAATTTGATTTATGTCTTAACAAAAAAAAATCACCAAAATTAACCTATAATTCATCTAAGATTTCGGTGAGCGGGACATAAGTCATTTTTTTTGCAAAGTTGCGGGTTTTAAAGAGAAAACATAAGTTGAGGATGTTTTTCTGAAAAACACTAAAAGTTGAGAATATAAAACATGATTAACTGTTCTGATTATAGCTCAGTTCATTTTTAATTCCATCTCAAATCAGACTTTTGGGATTCTAATATTTGAGTAATAACAAATATGTATATGATGAGATTATTGGGAAATCCAGTTGCAGATTCGACTTCTTTGAAAAGCTCATAATTCTGAATACTTTTACTCAGTAGTGAGGCTGGCTTTATGCCCTCATCGCTAGAATCGACTTGATATAGATTCCAAAGGTAATGTAGTAATGTTGGACAAAGATGAAGCATTATAGTAGATGGACGGAGGAAATCAAATCTCTGCAAAGTAGTACTGATTCGAGCATAAAAGTAAGATTTCTTATTTTACTTGCTTTGTTTATTACTAAGTCAAGATTTCACACTTAGTGGATGACACATGATTTAAGGAATTTTTGTTTAGAGTGTTTAAGTAGAGAGATAATAAAATAGATAGGTGTGTTAATAGAAGAGAATAAAATAGATGTGCTAAGTGTATTTAATTTCCCTTATTTTTTCTCGAAATAGAAATGAGTCATTTTAATTGGTACAAATTAAAATGAAAAGTGAGATATCTTAAGTGGGACAGAGGGAGAGAGTATTTTCTAAACTTTAACTAAATGTTCATAAAAAGAAGCTTCCCAATCACCTAGGGGCAGAACCTGATACCCAACACTAAGATCATATCAGAATATACTCAAAAACCGTATGAATCCCACAAGATTTTACTCTACTAGGTAAAAGTAAAACTGATTGATTTTCATTTTGCAACTACCTTTTTGCCTGAGAATCCAATAACAATACCTTATACATCAAAATCAATACTATATATGCTTTTATGAACAGATGTAACAATGTTTCCCACTTAGAGAGCCTTCTGCTCAAATCTTGCCATATTTGAGAGCTGATCGACTGCTTCGACCAAGTGGTCGACCCGAGCCACAAACTCTATGAGTAGTGAGGTAAATGTTCCAAGTGATAGAGTAGCAGTGCTCTCTAGTGCTTTCATCCTTGGAATGCAATCTGAACTGAAATTCCCTTCGTTGTCAAAAGCATCGACTTCTCTTGATGGCCAGGAATGGAGCCTTCTTGATTGTTTCCTCATCATCCCATGATCGGATTCCTCCTGCAGTGGTTGGGATGGAAGGTCAGCGCTTTGTTCGAGAAGCTTGTTGTCGAGATCACCCACGTGGCTCGACAGTTTAGAGAAGGTTGATGACAGTGCATGAGAGAGACTCGACTGTGTCTTAGATGAAGTATCTGGAGGGTCGTGATGAGATGTGAGGAGGAACGAGTGCATGTCAAGTGCACGTTGGAGCCCTTCTGCAGAGGTATGGACCCTTTTGAGGAGGCAAGGGTTGGGGCTTCGTTGCATGTTAGATATGTCCGTTCCCAGACAACGAACTAGCTCTGCTGCCTCGCTTGCTGCATCTTCAATCTCAGGCTATATGGTGCCTGGACACAGTGCGTAGAAGAAGAATGTAGAAGAAGAGCCATGACCTCATATGTACAATATCTGAGGACTGAACCCACCTTGACCTTCACATGTTCTGACCATGGATAAAAGATGTGGACGAACCTACCATGTGGCGGCTCCCATTTCGCCGAACTTGCCTGAAAAAGAAAATATAAATAGAGAGAAACAAATGAAACATATTACTCCTGTGAATGACTGTGTAACTTCTTCCCATCCTCATAAAAGATAGTGTTAGAGTACCTCCAGTTCTATTTTTGCTGAGGAGTTCATCAGGAAAGTCATCCATCACAGGCTTTGTGAACTCGGGATGCTGGGATCAGATCGTCTTTCAAATACTTCCCCTTACCTTGAAGAGCATCAGCTAGAGAGGCAAAGTGGCCATGCTTGTTGTTCTGTATAGATTTGAAGCATTTGGTATATTTTTGATGAGTGATGTTGTTTGTCTTCCATAAATTGTCGGTTAAACAGTTAACTAAGATTGTTGCTGCAAGACATGACCGATGGCACAAATGGGAAATTGACTTGTAATTTATGAATATGTTATAAGAAAAATTAAGAAGAAATTTTACAAGTCAGCGTTTGTAGTCCAACGGTTAGGATAATTGCCTTCCAAGCAATAGACCCGGGTTCGACTCCCGGCAAACGCATGTTTTTTTTACATATTTTTCTCAGGTATTAAAATTTTCTTATTGCTAAATAAATGAGGACTTCTTTGCTATATGTATATGTGGTAAGTCTAGTGGATAATCTTTAATTGTTCCTTTTTTAAAGGAAATCGATGAGAGATCGCAGCAAAGGCTTATTTTATTACTTTGATAAATACAAAAGCCTAAGGTTTTCTCTTTTTTCTCGTGTTCTTCCAAAAATTACTATTAAATCAAGGAAATTTCATTCTTCTTGGCGTTTTTTTTTTTTCGATATTATTTGAATTATCGAAGATATACATGCATCGTATGATTAATACAAAAGAGGAATGTCTATATACTTACTACCCTTTTTAGTCCTACTTTAATTGCTAAACTTAAGCCGGCCGAGAGATATATATGATAGTGATGCCAATGTCACATAACTAATTACATAATAATTTTCCTTTCTTTTAAGTTGGAACTTAGCTTTAGCCTCTTTTTTTAGCTTTAACCACTCTTAATTGTCTTTTTGAAAACAACAAAAAACACAATCAATTGCTCAAAAGATAAAACAAAATCTCACAAACTCTCTATTTTTTTTTTTTTGTTTGTAGAAAAACAATAATTAGCAGACAACAAAATCAATGCATTTCATTTGCCTATATTTTTTTTTTATGTTATATTGCCATTTGGCTTTTTCTTCATTCATGTCATGAGGCTGAAAATTTAAATTATTCTAACATTGACAAAATGATAATCCAAAATTTAGAAGAAGAAAGCATCCAATAATAGATTCTCCTCCGTTAACAGAACGAACCTACAAACGAACTAAAGAAATTGGGAAATTTTAGGGTTTCTGCGCTCTGCAAAATGCGCCCAACCCATGGTTTCGATTTGCTTCTCGGTTCCTGAACTTAGGGCTTTTGATCACCAGCGTAACACTAATCTGATGCTGAGTTCAAATTGCGTTCACTCTCTACCTCAGCGCCCTCAGATCCCTCAGCTCTCAGTGTCCAGTCCCAGATTTAGGGCTTCGAAACTCACTGATAAATCGTTGTTTGCTCCTGCGCTGATCTTTCGGGTTTCGGAAACCCATCGCCGCTTCTCAACTAAGGTAATTAGTCTTTGGGGATAAGCAGAGAATTATTGGACATTTGTGGTTGAATCTGTTTGGTGATTTGATTGACTGTTGTCGTCAATTGATGACTTATGAAGTGAGTTTTACCAGGGATATGATTTATTTGTCTTTGTGTGTGAGATTATCTGTTTACACGTGGGTTATAAACCTCGTCATGTGATTTAAGGTGAAGTTGTTCACGTATTGAAATGGTCATATGAGATATCCGTGGTTTACTTTATTTGATTGAACTGATGCCGCTCACAGAAAGCCAATTGTATACAATAGTTACAGGGTTGTGCATAGTTATACATGTCTCTGACAGCAACAATCTTGTTATGCATGGATGCCGTTTTGTATTAGTTGGGGTTTATCATGTGCTGGTTATCAGTTGCAGATAGTGGACGCAGTAGCAATCTGATATGCATTCTTAAGTAGGGTTTTCTTTCTGGAGGGTGGGGGTTGGGGTGGGTGTTTGTCTTTGGGTTATTAATCAAAATTATCAGAACATCTTATTTTACTTATTCCTTCATCAACTTAGATCTTCATCATCAATGTAATATTGTCGTCTTGTATTATACTCCCTCTGTCCACGAAAAATAGTCCTAGGAGGGAGTGACACAGGTATTAAGAAATTTAGGTGAAGATATTGTGTGGGTATTGTGAGTGGAGAAAGGAACCCACGTGTTAGTGGATAATAGATTTTAATTTAAATTAAAGTGGCGGGTCATATGTGGTAGGATGTGTAAATAAGTTGATTTATTGAGGGAAATAGATTGTGGAGTAGTGTCTATAAATGGAAGAAAACTACTTTTTGAGGACATCCGAAAAAGGAAAGCTAGGACTATTTTTGTGGACGGAGGGAGTATTCAATGTATATGATTTGTGTCTTTGGTAAATGTGGAAATTCTCGGTCCTCGTCTCTTTCTAAATTACAAATTCATTTTTGTGGCCTACTGTTATGCATTGGACCCCTGTATAATTGCATAATTGCAAAAATGTCACTCTGAACAATCAGTCTTTGTTTAGCTTCTATGGTTGTTAGATATAGTGAAGAAGTCTGTCACGAGTCTTTTCTGTCTGTTATCTACTTAATATCCTAACTCACCCTACTTTTCCCCTGGACGTTACTGATTTGCTTCTTGTCTGGGTTACAAATTCAATGGTTCAGATTTGGGATTGCTGGAAATCTCGACATCTGGGTTGCAAATAGTTGTGAGTTAAGTATTCCACGGGATAGGATGCTGTATCGGTATTTGGTGGTAGTGGGATTGTATATGGATATAAAGAAGTATTTTATGTCAAAGAAAAAGCTTAAACTGTTTGGAGTAAACACCTGACTAGTTGTGGTTATGGTATTGCTAGGTAGACAATAACTCAGTTAAAACTCAATGGAGGTAGAAAACCAACTTAAGACTCAGAGAAATGACCAAATTCAGTTAACTGGGAATGACCATACTGCTTATTGAATTAACCAGAACAGAAATATATCTGAGGTAGAGACCAGAAAGATGAACACGTAGAATGTTCTTATGACAACCGATGCTCCTATTTCTTAAAAAAAAAACACAGAAAGAATCTTATAAAACTCAGTTTTGACTTCCAATCTATGTGTACTTGCATAGCTATTTTAGCATAGAATAGTAATTGCTAAGCATGGCTTCACTTTCCCTGTGAATTAGTACTTTACGGAATGAACATAATTGTTACTTTTATGTATTTCACTTGATTACTTTGTGTTTTAGAAATGGAAGATCTCGTGCTTTCGGCATGAAGAATCATCTCCCGATTCTCCAAATTCAGAGTCTGCTGGTGAACTTCTGCATGAGCCAGAGAAGTCGGAGATTAATAAACCTACTGTCGAAAAAAGAAATTGGGGTACAAGTCTAAAAGAGGTTAGGGTGCCTTTTCCTTGTTTTATGGTTCTTGGAGATAATTATCTGGTTATGTTATTGGTGATTGACATTGGGTACCTGAACACGTATTATCTCTATTATGTGATAGACTGACCTTTTTTTCAACCTAGTCATGTTGAAAAATATGAAGAACTATTTCTCATTTGTAGTGTAAATGATTTCAATTATTACGGGACAACTAGTTTCCTTTATTTAGATACTTATGTTGGATGAATTGGAAACTTTAGATTATTTCTGGATGGTTAATTATAAAAACATTGTCAAAGCCCTGAATCTTACCAAAATCTGTTAACTAAGGAAATGGGAATGGTAATAATGAAATTCTGGTGCATCTGTCACCATGTTCGATTGTGAATTTCAGATTTCATTTCCATTGTGAGTTTTGACACCAAGACCCTCTTAGACGACCCATGTTTGCCAGTTTACTTATATATTGGGATTTGGGAAGGGGTGCTTCTGGATGATCTAAAGTACATATAATGCAATATGCTATAAACCAAAAAGTGTCGATGCCCAGAAATTCTGAATCCTAATTTTATATTTTTATTCCAAATCAGGTTTTGGTTATGATAGAACTCCAAACATATTACCATAGTGCGTTATAAATATATCAAGGAACTTAAGAAATGTAAAAGTTATGACTTTGGCATTTATTTTGTAGGCTGTGGATGCACTGTTTAAAGTAATTGGGAAGCCATGGACTGTACCGTGGACTGCAGAGACCATCCTACAGGTAAGATTCATATAAAAAATACGTAAATCTAGTTTGTAATCTGTTTTGCCTCAAGTTTCTGAACAGTAATATATGTTTATTTGTACTGTGCATAAAACGGGAGGAGCAAAAATGATGATTAAAACTAATTTTGTTGCTCTATTACACTGGTGACATAGGTAACCCTCCTCTGGATATTGTCGTTCTGGTTTGTGGGGTCGTGGTTGATTCCATTTGGAGCTCATATTGTTGGCTTCAGCAAGGAATCACTGACATTTAGAGGGCAAGCTCTATTCAGCCTTCTCACCGATGTGACTGAAGGCCTTGCTGGAATTCTAATTCTCCATCGTTGCTTGTCACGATTCCGTCCCCTCCCATCTGACTGGTTCAAGTTCAGCCTAAGAGGGAATTGGCTGTTTGATGTTTTGCTCGGATGCTTCATGTTTCCATTGGTCAACCGCCTCTCACAGTTCAACCTCGATTTGTTGCCTGTACTGCCTTCTACTCCCGTCACTCTGTCTAGCGTAGAGCAGTCGATAATGGCCCGTGACCCAATTGCAATGGCTCTCTACGCACTGGTGCTCGTGGTGTGCGCGCCTCTATGGGAGGAAATTGTATTCCGGGGTTTCCTCCTGCCGTCTCTTACAAAATACATGCCGGTGTGGTCCTCAATCTTATTGAGCTCCGTCGCCTTTGCATTGGCACATTTCAATGTACAAAGAATGTTACCACTTATTTTTCTTGGCGTGGTGATGGGTGTAACATATTCGAGGTCGAGGAATCTATTGCCGTCCATGCTCCTGCATAGTTTGTGGAATGGCTTCGTGTTCTTGGATCTCATGAAATGAAATGCCTAATTTCTTTTACCATTCTAACCAGTTGACCCACTTGACATTCGGCGCTGCAGAGTTCATCCCACCTTCATCATGCAACAAAGAATTCATTCTTGGCCGATCTGAATCGTAGACTGTATTCCTTCTGTTGTAAGAATTAAGTATCAATCTTTTTTTTTTCGCTTTTTGTAAATTATTATTCAGGTTATAATTCAATCTCTTCTCTTGGTTAATTTTTTTTCTACAGAGGTTTGTAAAGAATTTTTGAACTAGAAACAAAAAAACGAAATTCAGAAATAACTACCTAACAATTTTTTTTTTTTTTTTTTTTACGTGTTGTTCAGACTTCAGGCTGATTCTTGGTCCATTTTCATAAGAGACGCCTGTCACTAATTAAAGCTGTCAATTCATGTAATATTGTCATATTTGGCCTAAACAGGAACACAAAATATTGTGGTAATATAACATGATACTTAAGGCATGATTTAAAAAACAAAACAAAAGAAAAAAGAAAAAGAAAAAAAAAAAAAAAGAGAGAGCCATTTACAATCTTATTCCCTCGATCATTCTCTTCAACTATTCATGGGCTTCATATCATTGTTTACATCATTTCGTATTCAAAATAAAATTAAAAAAAAAAAAAACAAAAACAAAAAAAAGGCTTAAAATATAAAAAATTGTTAGTGTTGTCCTGCCCTACTACTTCCGTTAACGTATCTTTCGACTACACCAAACCTTGATTTTGTAGTAAAAACAACAGAATTATCTATATACAAACAAAAAACAAAGTTGACGAGTTGGCTCGCCCGCTTTCCCTCAGCCAAGTAACGCTCGTCCCGCGATGCGTCCTGCGACCGTCCTGTTACAAAGGGACGAGCCACGTGGCTCACGTTGCGGATGCTCTAACATACTTATACATCAGCTGAAATATGATAATAATCTATAGGACTTGTGGCACAGATTTACATAACAATTAGTGTTTGACCGTCTTATGAAATTGTTGTTGTTTTCCCTCAAGATTCGTTAGATGGTATCCACATTCGAATATTTGGATCCAAGTAGATGTTCATTAGCATATTTGGTATTTTGTTATATGTCAATCAAATAATCAGACACAAAACTATTCTACTTATATATCCATAAATGGTTTAGTTTATCTCTAATATATACTACATGCCTTAATATCTCATTATCAAATATGTGCACTATCTTGCTACTAAATGGATTACACCGAATTATTTTTTAACTTGTTATTTTTGTCGTGTTCTACGAATCACAAGCCGAGATGACAAAAATCTTCATCAACCTTGTCACATCCATAATAACTAACAATAACCTTAAGTAATAACTTAGTATCTTTATGCTGTCTTCATATTGTAGTATTATGTCATATATATATATATGTTACCAACTGATTGCATATTCCTCAAAATACCAAGTGATATAAGAGCAATTCAGTGAGAGAGAGAGAGAGAGAGATACTGAAAAGAGGCACTAATTCCTTGGTGTTGCTTGCAACTTCCAACTGCAATTCTATTTTCCCAAATTTCGTTTCTTTGTTATACATTTTAAACTTTTGCTATTTTTTATAAAGAAAATTAATAATGGTTCCTCATTTATTCCGTTGTGACTCGAACCCACGATCTATTGATTGGAGGAGAAGCGTCTTATTAACCTAAGTTGCGCTTCATCATCACATTTCTTCAAATTAAAATTCACAATCTAGATAAACGTCAACGTCTATGAAAAAAGTATCTCCCAACTTTGAAAAAAATACTAGTTTTAACTCTCAAAACATAGCTTATTTCGTTAAACCATTTCTCGAGAATCCATCCCCAATCCTCTCCATTCAAAAACAGTCACTTTATTTCCTGACTATGTTAAAAAGTTATTTGCTCGAATTTGAGAAAGTGAGTTATGAGTTTCATACGACTTGCAATATAAAATCAAATTTTACCTGAGATTCCATGCCTCTTCGATCGATGTAAATTTTAGAATAATCTATAGTAGGATTGCTGCCATCGCCCTTTTGGGGCCTCTTCACAGTCAAGTTAAAAGGTAGTATAAAGAAAAATATCATTTAAAATAAATTAAGGAAAATATTATTTAGTGTTAAAAAATATTATTTACAATAAAGAAAAGTTATCATTTAGTAATTAGTATGAAGAGAAATATTATTTATGATGAAGAAAAATCTCATTAATCTACTACCATCTTTTACTATATCTTTAGCATGATATTTTACCAATTCGTGGGAATTATGATATAATAGATATGTCCTATATCCCTTGACAAAACATGAAAACATGAACCATCACTACTAGAAAAATGAATGTACATGACACTCGATACATAACGCTTCTTTCAAAAAATCGTTATATATGAACAGATATTTTGAGAACATACATGATATTTTGAGAAAAATACTGGTATATATGCAATGTTAAGATTGCTATATATGATGTTTTGGTAAGAAACGTCATGTATATGCATTATGTATCAATACTAAACATGACCTTCTGATAGAAGCATCAAGTATGTATGTATGTAGAAGTGTTTTTTGATATAAATAATGGTTTTGTGCTAAGTATAACTGAACAACCATCGTGTATAATCCAATACATAACGGCTATAAACTGTCACGTATAACAGAGATATACGTTACATCACTATATTTGACAGTTCTGTCGAGAATAGCAAAAAGGATTGTCATTTGGATCTAAAATGCTCATAACTTTTATCATCGAACTTGAAATTGCTATTATATGATGATTATAGATGCGAAATGACAAAACGACTGAGATCCACCACTTTGCCATGAAATATGAACTTCCAATCCAAATTTTCAAGGGCAAATTGCCGGAAAAACCACCAAGTTTGGTCAAATTCTGGTCAATCCCGTAAGTTTCAAAATTAGCCGATTATATCATAACTTTAACAATTTTCGCAATTGTCCCATGGCAAAATATAACAGTGGCCTACGTGTATGAAATTGTTGTTTGTGTCGCATACGTGTTCTAAATTGATGATGTGGCAAACTAGGTGTCGCAGACGTGGATTATACGACGTCGTTTCA
>JAYDZE010581098.1:0-11142 GCA_034509125.1 Monilaria moniliformis | reverse complement strand
TGATGAAGCATATCCCGATACAGCAAAAGCAGCAACATTCAAAATCCTCATAAGACTATTTCCCTGGAATTGTAATGCCGTATTTTATCAATATATCAGGTAAATATCAAGCTTTGTAGGTTAACTCAATCAGAACTTAAGCGTACATTTCATGGGTACAATGCATGCATGAGGTTCACAAGGAAAAACTTCAAAAGCAAGTGCTAAAGAATGTAATTTTTTTTCAGAAACTTGACTAGGTTCCCTTTAAAATATCCCAGAAAAGATTGTGGTGAAACATGGTTGGAAAGCTGTAAACAAAGACTATGTAGAATATCTAGAAGAAGAACTTTAATAATATAAACGGAAAACATTTTCCAAATAGTACAGTAATAAAAACATTAAGCAGCAGCTAAAGAATCTTACAGAATAACTTACTTCAGACTAACAAACAGGAATTGTAGTTTGTGAATAAATTATGAGGTCAAAGGGGCAATTTTAGATCATAATAATGACATAACTAGCAATTGTTATTAAAATAGTAACTAAAATAGTATGAGAATGAGAATGGTCAGGAGATATTAAGTCAAGAATTGAATATATATGCATCTTGTGAAGTTAATGCATTGACGAAAATGGACCATACCGCTTTCCCATGTTCATATGCCTGATCCAAAAGATGAGAATACTCCAGATCCTCAAAACATTTTTGCAGCGACGATATTGGTTCGTTAAAATATACAGGGAGGCAAACCCGTGTCAAATCTTTTCCAATGTTGTCCTTAATCATAGACCATAGACTAACACTTTTCTCCTTCTCAACCGGATCCGGTAACTTCTTTCTTCTCTCAACTCTTGGATATCTAGGATCAATTACATTCTCCGTTCCATCTGCCTTGCACACATTATCAGTTTGATTTCCCAAACTCATGCCACCACCCATCTGATCTACATCTTTTGATCCAGAACCCGATGTATGCTCAGAAAAATATTCATTTGTGTCGAAGAAGTGAACCTCCTCCTCATCCGATGCTTCATCAAGATCTTGCTTTTCGACATCATCTGAAGATTCAGTAGTGCTCCACTCTGTAACCAAGAACAACTTCATGTCAGAGAATATAGTACAACGTTCCAACTTAGACAGTCTAACATATGTTGAGTTCTGTGTAACTGGAATCAGGCACTATAATAGCTTAATGGATCATACAAATTGACCAATCTGGATCAATGTTCTTGAGAATGAAAAACAGAAGCATCCTTCTGTATATGTAACAATGAAGTGCGAAAATAGATCTATAAATATCGACAAAGGCATGCATACTTTTATATTATGCAAAACTTGGATTCAGATCATGGACATTGTGTGTGACTTTCTCAATTGGCGGCTCAACTAGTTAAGGAATTTTCGGATACATTGTCAAAATTATTTAGGACAAAGAAACCTTTTACAATCATCCCATGTCGGAAAATTGCCAAATTCATTTACAGATGTGGATGCCTTAGTGCAAGTTAAATAGACATTCAAATCAGAAAGTTCATCTCTTAATTTAAGTCGCTTCACCAAAGAAATATTTCAAGTGCTTCTCAGTTTTTAATTATCTCCAAGTGAACAAATCTATATGTTCTCCAGTCGCTAAACTTCATATAAATCTTGGTTAGTGCTTATCAAAGTTACAGATATATTAATAACTGCAAATTATTCTCTGTTATACAATCTAATGTTGGAGGGAAGACAAAAAGTACCCCTAAAAGAGTTCCAAGGTGTAACTGAAATACGATAACATACATAAATTGATATAATCTGTAACACAAGGGAAAGAAGAAAGTGACGAAGAATATCTATACCACTATACTTACGCTGCGCCAGATTTCTGTATTCGTGCTTCATCAATTGATATTCACCATCATTAATCCCAGAGGATTCAGCTTCAATATTTGCTGCCTGGAAACGAAAGTTTGAAAAGTTTAACTTGGCATACTTCCTCTAAAAGTTGCTGAAACTTAATATTATATACTATGCTCTGAAACCCATAAGCCAGACTCATAAACCATCCCATAAAAAAAGTACCAAGTTGCCATATTGTTTCCTTCAATTGTAAATGGATGAGGGGGAAAATGCATTAATTCAAATAGATAGGAGCAGTAGTTGTTATTAACTCATCTTACAATGATATTTATGGTAAATGTGAAATTAATTGCTTGTAGAAGGGAAATTAATTACTGATCTCATCTCAAGGCATGAGAATCTACTGATACACAATATTATCCCCAAGAAAATCTGAGACATAAATGACAGCCCTCAAAGAACATTAACTTGATAACCGTGCCCGAAAAAGACAACAGAAAAATTTACTTCATGCAAGACAATTAATGACAATCAGACCTTTCCATCAAGATAAATATATTATTTGCCAAACCGTAGTATAGCTGTACTAAGTAATGACATTAAATCATCAAATTCTACTAACTGCAAGTTTTTAATGGTAGACTTCTTGACTTGGTTGCTCCTTATGGTACAAAAATGTATAATGCAATTTCTGTCCGGCTACTGTTTATACTTTGAGGGGGCGTTCACTTTTCATAATTGATAAGATACATGATTGAGTAATTTTATCCTAATTACTAGAATTTCTCCAATCATACCCTTTCAATGAGATATGAATCAAATGAAGAAATTATCAAGGGTCTTGATATTCCAAAGTTCCAATTTATCTTATTAAACAGTTAATCTATACTATTTTAATCTATCTAGGCTAAACTCAAACATAACGGCCCTAACAATAAGTTTGAATTATGATTCTTTACAACATTCTTAACTGCCCAGGTCAGGACATCAAAATCATTCTGTAGATTATACTATTAACAAATGATGGATTTCTAGTGCTAATAAGTAAAGTAATCCATGTGCTAAATTGAAGATAAACAAGTGAAATCATCACCTCCAGCTGTCTCAATGTATCAAGCAAATTCGAGCGTTCCTCGCAAAGAAGTTGAAACTGTCCTTGTACACCAGATAATTCAGATAGCACAATCTGCTCACAGTCCTTGACAACCCCCTCACTAACACCCTCCTCGAGCAAACGCAGCTTCAGCCTTTCAGTTGATACCGACAGTTCTCTAGTTAAGAGAGGGGTATTGTCAGTCTGCGGTCTCAGAGAAAATAGGCTTCTTGTGGAATTCAAAGCTTTTATCCAAGCCACTCTTTCTTTCTTGGAATTTGTCCGCAAATGAAGCGTCTTTGTAGCCGTAAATATGTAAAATCGCCGGTCATCTGACTTGCTCTCTCGAAATGACGAGATCTACAAACAATTTCACACCAAATTCTTTATGCAATCTCAAGAAATGGGAAATACTCCCACCCCAATTTAGAAGATTGAACCACAGTAATACAAATTGAACTAGAAGCATAGTAAAAAAGCAAGAAGATATCACCAAATAGCCAATTAAAAAGTCACATTATGATTGATTGACATATGAATCAACAAAAAAGAAAAAAAACAGTTACCTTTGATTGCTAAAGAGACATATAATGAATTTTGGCAGACATATAAATAGTGAAAACTTAGCACAAGGAAAGAGAGACTTACGAGAACAGTAATTTTACTACGAATACAAAGAACTCCACCACCCAAATTCAAAGAAATGTACTTTTTTTTTTTTTCCTTTTCTTTTTACAGACCCGTAAACAGGTCTTGGTTCTATTCAGATCTAAAATATTCATGCACTGTAGCAGTAAGAAAAACTGGGTCAAAACATAAACATGGCCCCTCAAAGTTCAAACACGAAAAACCCTTTCACCCACAAGTATCATATTGAATGAAAAGTACTTCTGCCCATTCTGTTGTTTTAAAAAACATAAATTATAGATGCCCATTCTCCAGAACATCATGGACAGCACTTTTTTTCATTAAAAAAATTAAAAGTGAGGAAAGAGACGATAATTGGAAATAGAAAATGTTGGAGTCATGCGAGAGAGAGAAAAAAGAATGACAGAAAAAGAGAAACTAAAAAGGGAGATCCCAGAATGTTGATGTGACCAGACAGTAAAAACCATGAATAACAAAGAAACCTAGCCAGCCAGGCCTACACCACCACTCAGCCCTATGTATCTATCTTGTTTTGATGTCTCTCACAAAACTCACCTGCTGATGTGACCCACTTTAGATCAACACTCAGTTAAATCATAATTCCGAGATTAAAAGCCATGACAATCACTTAACTGAAACATGTAAATGCAAATCGGCTCAGATATCAAAGCTAATTATGCATTGTTGGTAGCTAGCCGTGCAAGCAAATTTTCTCAAGATATATATGATTAGCAATCCTAGTAAATTCATGCTGCGCAATTTTTTGCCTCTAGTGGAAATATCCTTTTTCTCCGGTACACGCAATAAAAGACAAGCCCTCACTTTCAATTTCTCATCTACCCCATGTCCAAACATGCATCTCTCTCTCTCTCTCATCGCATTCCCATTCCACTTAAACCGACCTTCAAATGGACAATGCCCACAGATTTGCCGTGTTTTCTGTTGCTGCCGGCGGCGGAGCCGATGAGGACGACGTCGGCCCCCGGGGGCAATTGGGGGCGGCGCGACTTAGAGTAGGAGAGGATGCCGTTGTCTCTCAAGGTGAACCACCTAGATCGCCAACCTTTACCGTAGTTCGTCCACTTGTAGAGGATCCCGGCGACGCTAGTGCTGGTGCCGACGTCAGATCCTCCGGCATTGGACCCAGATCCGCCGGCGGTGAAATTGACCGCGGAGCCAGTCCTCAGGAGAGTCGGCTCCGGCGAGCCCTCCCCGATCCCGGCGCTCTCGAGCGTTATGCAGCACAGCGGGTGCATCTCCTTCACCCGCATCGCGCAAAATTACTCACAATCGATATGATCTCTGCATCACCAACTCAATCTTTTTATAGCCATTCCACGCCTCCTGCACCACATTGCAGCAGGAGAAAGTGACGCATCAGTGGGGACTTTGGATTCTGTACTAGCTTGTTTACTGTGTAGAGAATCAAGAAATGGGGAGGGGAGAGAGAGAGAGAGAGAGAGAGAGAGAGAGAGAGAGAGAGAGGAGAGAGGAGCTCTGAAACTGAGGGATTCTTTTAGGAGAGAGAGAGAGAGAGAGAGAGAGAGAGAGAGAGAGAGAGAGAGAGAGAGAATAAAAGAAGTAATTTTATGTGTTGAATTCATAAACAAGGGGAAGGGCGGGTTGGGTTTGAGAGGATTATTGAAATCTAGTGTATGTAGTCATTAATAGCTGCAGTGGAAATGTGCTGTCATTTTAGTTCGGAGAAATGTCTTGTACATTACCAATTTCCTACTCTTGCGACTATTAATTCTGCATGCCAGTCAACTTTAGGTGAAAAGACAAACTTAACCTCAACCAAAATAGAAATTTCCAAATCTGAACACCCCTCGGCCTCACTCCCGATGCACAACCTCATCCTCCACCAAGCGCCGCTTTGGCATCATCCCTCCCACACCCACGCTCGCCGTCCTTCACGTAGATATTGCTACACCAGATCGCGCTCCGGAGATCTCGGAGATCCTTCGAGAGTCTGGCCATGACATGTCCTAATCATGCTGTCACAGTTTGAAACTGCCTCGTCGTGTACACAAGTTATACGAATGCGCGGACGCAGCGCAAAAAATAGTCTACTCTACAATACATTATTCTCAATATATCAATTTATATACAAATTCTACCACATATGTCCCCGCTATTTTAATTCAAATTAAAGCACATTATCCACTAACATGTGGTCTCTTTCTCCACTCACATTATCCACTGACAAGCACCCATTGTGGCCCGTCCCTCCAACATAGGATGCACGCGGGCGGGCAAGGGGATGGGCGGCTTGCGACAGAGGGAAAGGCATGGACAGTCCACCATGAGCCCTCCCTCCCGTGGCCAATGGAAATGGTGCGTTGCGCTCACTTGCTAGGCATGCAAATAGGCGTCAACGCGTCCAGTTTTCTTTTTCTCAATTTGAAAAAAAATGATTTTTTTTCAAATCCTATAATAGCTGTTAGCCAATGGGTACCCCAAATTTTTATAATTATGTAACTTTAGGATTTTAATTATGTATTTTTTTATTTTTAATTCTATAATTTTAGGATTTTTACTTATTTATTTATTTATTTATTTATTTTTATTTTAATGAAATTCGCGTTTTTATTTATATACATAATTTAATTTAATTAGAATATATAAGAAATGTAAGAAATAAGAAATAAATAAAACATTAAAAGATGGGATCATGAATAGTGCAAGAGAAGGGTTGGTGAACGGATATGGATGTTGGTGTTATTTCTTGAGTAAAAGATGGGGTAAGAAGTGGTGTGAGACACATGAATAGTTGATGAATAGTTGAAGAGAATGTACGATGAATGGACAATCTTGTGGATGGCCTTACAATTTCCCCACCTATATTTCTTAAAAGATGTGTCACTCTATCATATAACTATTTTCTATGAATGGAGGGAGTATTATAAGTGATGGATGTATGCACGAACGCTCAAGGAAGTAAGATCATATACAAATCCGTTGTGACGAGGTGAACGCACAACTAGATGCATGGACATCAGCGAGAGTGAAACCGTACCAAAAAAGTGTGAGAACACTTACAATGGGCTGAGAGAGTATATATATATATTTTTTTTTTCAATTTTGTATGTTTTAGTTAAATTTTGTACTTATTATAAAAAATTATTATACTCAATTAGAATATATAAGTATTATTTGTAATTTAATATCTCTTTTATTTTAATAATTATTTGATAAAAAATATTATTGAGATTCAAAAATTCAAAAGTAAGATATTTTTTTTCTATTTTTTTTCTTCAAAATAAGCATTAATTACTTACTTTATAATAAATTTTATTTCTATAGTAAATATTTCTTTATACGTCCCTAGATAATAGTCTCTTTATGCCATTTTTGTGCGTCCACAAAAATTAGTCCATTTTTATTTGTAAACACTACCCCCACAACATATATCCTCAATATGTCCACTTATTTACTACTTCTATTACATGTCCTTATCACTTTGTCTATTCATAATACACTCAATCACTTTCATCAATCATTATTAACATCAACTTTAAAGTGAGACTATTTCTCCAATCACAATACACTCAATCACTTTCATTAATCATTATTCACATCAAATTTAAAGTGAGACTATTTCTCCACTCACAATATGCTCAACTACTTTCATTAATTATTATTAATACTAACTTTAAAGTTAGACTATTTCTCCACTCACAGTACACTCAACCACTTAATTAAAATTTTTGTTGTAAGAATATTGTTTATGAACGGAGCGAGTATTAACATAATTAAACTTTAATAATAGGGCATGACTAATGATCAGATACCAATAATAGTACATCGTATATCATTGATTCACATGTGTGAAAAAAATGGCCACATTGTTTTTATTAATTTAATTGCATTACTCTCCAATTCAAATTTTAGTATCATATATATAAAGAAAATTATTACGATGATGTATAACATTTGGATAGGATATATATTCTAAGATATGCAAAATCTTATATGAACTATTATATGGGGTTAAAAATAATCTAAGTTAATTCACTATTTACTTTTATGGAATTATTAATTTGAGCTTGTCTGACAATTCTATCTTTCAAATATTCAATCATATATTTTTATCAATCTATAATATCACTCAAAGCAACCCTCGTAGTGTTTAGTACAATAAACCTTTCGAGTTCCTTTGGGGGATATCGTCATCCTAGACGGACATAGTTTCCCAAATGCCATATACAAATTACAATCACTCAAAATACGAAGTACTCAGTTATCACTTCAACTCTAACCCACGGTCGATTAAAGTGATGTATAGGCACAGACACACTCCTCAGACACACTCCTAAGCTTATTAGGATTATGGTTATCGACAATGCAATGCTCAAGTATTTATTATAGCACTAAATCATAATTAGTTATAGTTAATAATGGCTTTGCATCCATATGAATAATTTTGAAAATTTAAAAGAAGCTGTATGAATTAGAATAGTAAATAAATAGCTTAAGAGCCGGTATATCAAATTCGAAAATGAGTTTATAGAATTTATTCAGGACTTAGTAACATATCCTAAGTCTAAATCAAAATGATGAAATTAAATATTTTTCAGCCTTTGAATTTGATTATAAATTATAAGCAGGTTATGAAATGAATTAGTAGCAATAATTTACAAATCGGTATTTTATTATGATAATCAAAGTTCAGTATCAATAATTTAATAATTATATTTATTATATGTGAATTGCAATTTGGAGGTGGTAATTTGGTTTGCAAGAGCTAATATTCGATTTCTGTTAATGTAGACCCCAATTATATTTATCTAACTTTACTTATATCAGAGTTATAAATGAAGTTTATACAGTTAATTAAAATATTGAGTGTGTTATAATCAGTATATTTTTATATTAGAAAAGATTATAATTTTCTAGAAAGTGTCATATTAATGCATTAAAATACTATTAAAAGCTACTATTCATCAAAAAAATTTATGATATTAACTAAACAGAGATCTAAAAATATACTCACAACAATTAAATAATAATATATCCTACTATACAAATAAATATATAAGATATTTATTTTTTAGAAGCTTCTAACCCCTCTATAAATATCTCGCACATACATTATTCATCATTTTCACACTCTCTCTCTACACACACCACTTGACACACTCAAAAACACACCATATCAACACATTCTATTAATCTTAATCCCTGATTCTCATTTCTCCAAGTTCAATGTCGCCATTGTTAATTTTGTTATCAATTGCATATTTTATATAATATTATATTACATCCAGAAATGATAAATTTTATATTAAAATATAACTTTGTAATAATATTATATTGCTTGATAATTAAAGTTAATCAAATTAAAATTTTCATACATAATATAAATATTTATTTGAGTTAATAATTAATTGACCAAATTATATGTAACGTAATCAAAGAATAATTATGTTTAGTTTTCTTGGTAAATGAGAAAATAAAAATACTCTTTTCATATTTAACAAAATTTCATAAAAATAAGATATGTGTATATGATGATAGTTATTAAATTGTAGATATGAAGTAAGATATAGTTTGAGGATTCGATTTTGTTTATTTATTCAATTTTCTTTATAAATTCTCACACCTTCAATATAATTTTCATCTCAATTCTCTGTTATCTCAATTCCTCTATATCTTTACTTCTTTTTGTTGTTATGGATCCGAACAATTTGGGGAATATCCCTCTCGATCCTAATTGGTTTACAAAATCCCAATCGTTTTGTAATGAAAGGGGTTGAGATTCAAATAATTCGGCCTCTTGGCCTACTCAAGCATTGGATAATTCTAAATCCTTTTCAGTACGGGCTCTAACGAAAGTCCATACCTCTCGGGAATCCAAGCCGACGACTACGACTTCGACGATATGGAACCGAACGAGGAGATGCTTATACCTCAGTTGGCGAAAGGGAGAGAGAAAGAGAAATGGAAGAAGACGGTTGTGGTTGAAGGTGGGAAAAAGTACATGTTGGAGGAGATGATGATTATGGCGAAGTGTTATGTCGACGTCTCGGAAGACTCGATTGACAATTGCCAACAGGTCCGACTATTTTGGGAAAAGATCGTTGAAAATTACATCTGAAGCCGGAAAGGGAGCTCCCTTGCACTTTGAACCATCTGCGCAAACTTTGGGGTGCAGACAAACGTATCAAAATACGCAGGTTTCATCAACAATCTGGAAGAGTTGTGGCCGAGCGGTCACATTTGGAAGTTATTCGAGCATCCACAAAAAAATGCCTACCACAATGAAGAAAATAAACAATTTAAGTAGGAAGAGGTGTACCTTATTGTTCGGAAACACCTGAAGTTTGTTGGAAGTTCTATATCTGGCGGCTCTAAAAGATCGAAATTCTTCGCCACCGAAAACTCTCAACCAGCGACAAGCCCAAAGGGCTTGATTTGAATTTCGCGATGGAGGAGAGCTATGACACACAATCGGCGCAGGAGACTCGTCTCATGGGCCAGAAGGCGGCAAAGAGAGACGAAAAGGAAAGGCAATGGCACTCGCAAACTTGCCTCAAATTCCCGACTCCAATCCTAACTTGCTTACGATCAGTTACGTGACGTTGCTTAAACAATATTCAAAACAGATTGAGAAAGACACTTCGACATGGCCCGACTTCAAAAGACAACACCATGAAGTAATGTTCGAGTACATGTGAAAACAACCATGATTTTGTTAGTTTTTTTTTTAATTATGTTAAGTGTAGTTTTTTTTTTAAATTTAGTAATTTAAGATTTTAAATTATGTATTTTTCATTTTTTAACTAATGCAATTTTTATTTTTTATTAACCAATTTTCGCATGTCTGTTTATAAATTTTATTTTACAAATATCGAAATTTAAATAAATATATAAAATTGGTGAATAATAAAATGAAAAAATGGAAAATTATGGCTGAGTTTGAGACTGAAACTTTAGAACCACATTAAAGTGTTGTATCTAAAAATTACGTCGGCGTGACAGCTAAAAAATGAAATTGTAATTGGATTTGATGCTAAATATGAAGCTTTGTTATTGTCCCTATGGATGGGCTCATAGTATACAATAATTTCTTGTGCATTACACATACTGAATAGTGACGTAGTCAAAATTTGAATCCTTTAACTAGCGAAAAATATAAATTCGTTATCCTTGATGATACTTAGGCCCAGTTTGGTAATGCTGCTAAGGCTATGATTAGATAATTAATCATGGCCTAATAGTGTTATATTGGTGTTTGGTAGCCAAGTGATCTTTTATCTCGGCCCGCCGGGCCGCGTTTATTAATCCAAAGCTCGCCATGAATAGTGCAGTTTTTTTACCACTTTGGCATGTTTCCCAATCGCAGCCATTAGGTGCGATTGGGCACTGTTGCCTCCAGATTTCTGGTTTTACCCCTGCTCTCTCCTCTCTCTACTCTCTCCTCTGAACCCCTGCTCTCTCCTCTCTCTACTCTCTCCTCTTTCTCTCGACCGCACTCTGTGTTTCCGGCGTTGTTTTGTTGCACCTTGTGGCTGCATGTGAAAATTGGGGCTTCGATTTCTCCGATCCCCTTCGATTGGGTTTTCGGATCTTG